>PVJO010003954.1:0-116016 GCA_004026905.1 Hystrix cristata | reverse complement strand
AAAAAAAAAAAAAAAAAAAAAAAAAAAAAAAAAAAAAAAAAAAAAAAAAAAAAAAAAAAAAAAAAAAAAAAAAAAAAAAAAAAAAAAAAAAAAAAAAAAGAAAGGAAAGGAAAAAGATGAGTCTACAAGGAAAGGAAAGTGGAAAAAAAGGTATATGCTCAGAATAAAAAAAAGAAGGAAAGAAATGATAAGAATACTAAGATTAATAATGAAAAAGAAAACAAAACCAGAGACCCTAAAATAGAGAAAAAAGGTAGGTGGAAAGACAAGAACAAGAGCATACATTTGTTCCAGTGTCTTGACATTAGAAATAATAAATAAATAGGGAAATGGAGTCAACAGTACAAGGCATCTGCAGATTGGTCCTCAGGGAAATGGCTTCTTCCTGCACAGCTCTGGGGCCGCACTCTTGGTAGGCCATCAGGAATTTGTTCTCCAGTCTAAACTTCCCAGCTGCTCGTGGCTTCCTGCCTGCCCTGCTTCCATCATCACAGACCCTGAAGTAAATTAAGTATCTGAATCCCCTACCAGAGATGTCTCTGTGATGCTACCATTTCTTGGCACAGCTATTGCAGGCAAGGCGATGCGCAGAGGCACACGGCCCACAGAGGAAGCCGAGGCCACTGGAGTGGGATGCCTGGGGCCACTCTAGGAGTCTACAGGAACAGACAGGGAAGCAAGAAGGAAGAAGTAAGCGGGCCTGACTAAGACCCAGACTCCAGGGTGTGGGACAAATGGGAGCACAGGAGGCAGTGACCAGAGGCTGCAGAGACTGCTCTGCTCACTTTCCCCTGGAGTGTTGACATATGAGATGGTATAAATGCAAAACACAACGGATCATTCTACTATCATGTTACTAATTATTCTACTTTGTAACCTAGAAATCTTATTAAATATGGAAATAGGTATAACCTATAAATCTTATTAAATATGGAAATAGGAATAACTTCAAAGCATGATTATTTAAATACTCACTTCGCAGTTGCCTCTTTATTTCTTTTGCAGGATCTAGCCAGTTCTGCAAGAGGGAAAATGGGGTTAATTACCCTTCAGAAATATTCTAGACCAGTACACCAAAACAAATCTCATTGCTCTGTATTGCTAATTGCTAATATATGCATCAATTTTAAAAAGTACAGTGTAAAAAGGGAAAATACCAGAAATCAAAATAGAACAGTTTACATTTCACAACTTAAGTGTAAACACATTTTCATAAAGCCCAACTCAAAGCCATTTTCACCCGTTAGATCCTACTGGATTAACTACTGATTTATTTTTGAGTGTGCAGGGGTGCGGGGCGGTATTAAAAATAAAATTTTTAAATACTTTTAAGGTGAATTCTGTGGATCGCAGACTACTGGATCTGAAATCAAACATTAACCCAATAATGAGACATGATCTATCTACATACAACCTTTATTCTATAAAGTGCCAGCAAATACCACTGTGGACAGAGCTGAGAATTCTTCACAGTCAGTTCCTACTTAATAAAAAGGATAAAATGTGAACTAAAAACTATCAGCTGAAATTTTATATGCTCCAATCAAGCACAAGCATCTCAATTTGTTAAGCTAACTCACCTTCCTCCTCTAGCCTCTCCATCCTGCAATAGTACCATGCTAAGGAGAGTGTTATGGTTTGTGTCTAGATGTCCCCCCAAAGCCATGTGGTAAGAGATAGCTGGATCTAGAGTGTGCGGTTACTAAATTAATCCACTGATCGCTTTGGCATGGTTCTGCTGGGATCAAGGATGTGAAACTAAATTTAAGGGTGGGAGTGCTACCCGCCCTAAGGACAGGTAGCCTAGATAAAAGATACAGGAAGAAGCTAATTAGCTGCTTGTTTGCATTGCTTATTTGCATACATTCCTTGCATTTCCTCACTTTACTTTTGCTGCCGGTCAGTTGCTTGTCCGCCTAGCGTTTGCCATGCCGCCCTGCCTGGGACCCAGCAGACTATAGACTGAAACCTCTGCAGACTGTGAGCTAATAAACCTTTCTTCCCCTAACTTTGGGTGTCGAGTATTTTGTCCCAACAACGAGAGAAAATTAACTAAGACAGAGAGGTACTGCCAGGCTGGAGACAGTACTTCCTTCCTCGTCTTTACACACCATCCTTGTCTTTTAATCATCATTCCAAATGGGAATACAATCATAAGCAACTCTGCTTCACCTGAACCTCTTTTATGCTCTTTGAGAAAGCTATCAGAAAAACATGATAGGCACCTGCTACAACACCTTATAACAACAACAAAAAGACCAAATCAGAAGAACCAAGGTCAAACCATCTAAGGATATTAAATTTTTCAAAGCTGTAAGCAAAAACCCCCACAAGAAAAATTTTATACATTATGTTTTTGTCTGTATTTACATATTCTCCTATTTATTTTCCTCTGTTTTGTATTCAAGTCATTACTAACATTCATTGACCCTGCTATTAAAGAACAAGTACATTTTTGAGATACAATAAACTGACTGAAATAAGTGACTTTACAATAAATAAATGTGATTCATTCTAACAAGTATCACAAATAATGTATTATATCCGTGCTTAAACAGGATCTTGTTCAGATATATGAAGCAAGCAAAATGTTGTTACATAGGAAATAAGAATAACCTACTGCCATTATAATACATTGAAATTCACAGCAGAACACAACCTTGCTCTATTGAAAAGCAGTAACAGCAGGATGCTTTGAAAGTAGACCAGTGCAGAGCCTACCGACGACCACACTATTCACTGTCTGGCCTCCAGGCAGCAAGGGTGCGAGGTGCGCACAGCTCTGTTCTAACACTGGTTACATTCAAACCTCTCAATAAGAACCACCAGAGCATGGTCACTGTCACATTACTAGAGTCCCAGCTGCAGGGACCACTGATGTGAATGGTCAGTGGGACTCTGCTGTGGTACGTCCAGTACTAATTTTCCCCTCAGAGAAGAGCCTGGCACTCAGTTTCCATGGCCTGCAGCTGCCATACCATGCACAGCTGGCTCACAGGTGGCAAACTGCTGAGTGCACAAAATGAGAAAAACACAGCATTGAGCTTCTGGCCCAGATGGGACCACGGGTGGGGGCAGGCAAAGGAGGGTCAAACATGTGGCACTGGCAGCCAAGGAAGTAATGACCACACCAAGAACAATGGAATCATAGCCAACCAGTGCCAAACTGAAAAGAAAAGAAACACAGAGAAAGAGGAGACGGGAGGGGAAATGCTGGTCTAGGACAGACCCTTCCAGATGGCCGATTTCATTAGTGTGAACTGATACACAAGACCAGTAAGAGGCTTCTCTGTTCCAACAGAAGATAGTGAAAGCAACGTGGTCTCCTGTAAGCCCAAGGACTGACCCGTGTGCTACCAGCCTGGCACCTTCTATTCTCGCTAGAGTGCCAATGCCTTGTGGAAATTACCTGATGGCTTCTGGAGAGTGTGGTGCAAGTCAGTGAGGCACTACAGATCTAGTGATGCGTCGGCCAGCTACATTTCGACTCCGTCATTCTCAGGACACTTTCTCCCACACTGACACCAGGACACAGTGAAGGCTGGTGTGGCTTCTTAGTTCAGACCCTATCCAAAGACTGAGTAGGCAGGATTTATCTGATGGGACCAAACAGCAGCAGAAGAAGTGACTCCTTCTGTTCATCTCCCTGACATTCCCTTCCCTAACCACATTCACTCCACGCTGCAAGCTCCATTCCTGCCAAGGAGCAAGATCTTCCCCTCCCCAGAACTACAAATTCCTAAGGGCTGGGGGAGACCACGTCATTTGTATCATCCAGTACTTGGCAGATTTAGGCAAAGAATAAGTACTAAATAAATACCTGCTGACTGATATCTGCCCTTCGATGCCTCTTTCCTCTCCATGCTGTGGTAATCTTAAATGAACAAGTTATACTATTGTGTTAGAATTTTAAAATAGTTATTTCTGAGTATTCAGATTGTAGTTAGTATATAACTTCATTGCCCATGATTGTGAGTTCAAAAATAAAAGTAAAAATGATTTAATATAACTTCGTAAAGAAATTCAAGTTTATTATTTTCTATCTGCATTGCCAATCACAAAAATAGAAATAAAACCTTTACAAGTAAAATAAACAAAAATGAATTTGTCAGGTTCAACACTTGAGGGTAACTGCGTAGATCAAGATACGCAGAGGGTTGAGTGTATGTATCAGGGCTACAGCACCTATCTGCCTAGCACAGATCCTGGAAGGCAGGAGGAAGAGAAGGAGAGAGGAAGTGGTGGATGAAGAAACAGACACTAAAAGATGAAAAATTTCATCAAAGAATGAGATGACGGGGGGCCGTGCATAACACACATACACATACACACACACAGACACACACGCACATGCACACTTCTCTCCCCCTACTCCATCCACTCTGGCACACTACAGTTCATAATAACTATATTTTAAATTTAGAGAATTTTCTACTACAGTCACAAATAGTATCTGGAGTCAAATTCTGGCTTTCTACCAGCTCTGTGCCTTGGACATTCTTTGGCTTCTTTAAGCCTCAATTTCCTCAACTGCAAAATGAGGATCACATCTATATGAGAAGATAGATCTTTTCATCCAATAATTCATTCAAATGCTTCCTGAAGATTAAATATGAATGTAAAGAACTTTACCCAGTACCTTTACCTTTTCTTTGCAGTTATATAACTAGTTTGTCAAAGTCTATACTACATAATTTTATTATTTCTAAAAGTGACATATTACATATATTAAGGAATTTGATATCTATATAAATATTTCTATCTACAAAAAATTAGCAAATCAGATTTTGGCTTTATAAAATAGTCACTATATTTATGGGCCAGATGAAATAAAAGTCCAACCTTTTCCCTCAGAGGAAACTGTCTGATACTGGCAGCCTTTCTCCAAAGCTGCCCACTGTAGTGAAGACTCCTCTAGGAAACACAGAAAGACACAGTAACACGATCCTTTCTCAAGAAAAGGGTTATTAGCATGATAAGTTTAAGTGCCTCTACATACATGTTGCACCAATACTAACTAAACTCTCCAACTTTTGCCTGATAAGGATCCAAGCGGCAAACATGTCAAAAAACAGATTCACCCCAAACAGCCCACCTGGAACATCCAGAAGCCTGAGAGTTTCTGTTTTAGTGACAGCTCCAGATAACACATGATCAAGTAACACAGAGATTTTCTTAGTGTTTCTCAGATGTTAAGGTACAAGCAACAATGCAAAAATCAGAAAAACTGAAACCCATATCATAGTTCAGTAAAACTTATCTTGATTTATTAAAAAAAAAAGTATTTATCCATCCACTTAAAAACAGGAATGTTCAATCAATTTGGTTCCCTTCTTCTCACCTTCCCCTACCTACCCCAATTCATGGCCGAAGTATAAATTCAGTAAATATGCATCTTCTGAATTAACATCAGGTAAAATAAAGCCTTTAGTAAAAGTTACAAGGAAGCCCGTAATAGGCTTCCAACCAAAGTAAATTAAAATGTGGTCCTAGAATATGAGAATTACTAATTCACCTTAGAACATGAAGTCAGAAGGCAATAATTCACCTTGGAGAAAAAACTACTACATTTTATTTTCACTAACTTCTAAATGAAATCTGCGTTACCATTAATTCTGTATGTAGCAAGGAAGAAAAGCCTGTTTAATATCAATACTTCTTTGTCACCAGCACAAACAAAAAATACTATGATATCATGTTATACTAGTTGTAGATCTTGAAATATCATTTATGTTAACAAATGAAAGCACAGTAGGCATCAAACTAGATGTTGATAATATATTAATTAAAACACATCTCTTTTACTTTATTCCAAATTTTAGTATTTTGAGAGTATTACTTATTTGCTGGATTTCTTTGTAGTCCTGCATGCTTAATTATATGAGAATTATACATTTAAAACACTATTCTGAGAAGTGACCTACAAATTCACTAGACTGCTGAAGGAATCTATGACACGAAAAATAAGATTTTAAAAAATTTTGCCTTAGATTACAAAAAATGTTTTACTGATCAACATACCAAATAGCTGCACACACATATATTTGTACTCTGCATTCCTATTGGTTACTTAGAAAAACTCCTTAACCCAACTTTTTGCCTTCTCTGAATTGGAAGGCGAAACAGTCTTGGTTAACCAAGTCTTGAGATATTTCCTTACTACATTTTCAATACATGTTTCTCAAAAAAAAGTGTTAATCATCATTCTCAATCATCGTCTAACAACAGAAACATCTAGAAAAAATACAATCTTGGTTACAAAAAATAAAAATTATATTCACAAGGTGCCAGAACTGGAAAGAAGTGCAAGGAACATACAGCTCAGACTCTGCAGAATGAGAATGCCCTGACTCCGCCCAAAGCGGCCAGGAACAACTGCTCCCTCTGAATGAGTCATAAGCCACGTGAAGCTATTAGGAGATCATTACTCCCTTGGCATGTGTGACACTTCAAACTTCCTCCCCCGGGAAGAGTGCTTCTCACACTCTGAATGTGCATGTCAATGGAAGATCCAGGCCAAGTCAGTGCAGACTCAGAAGGGCTGGGTGAGGCCTGGCGTTCAAACTTCTAGGTGGCACCAACCAAACATTGAGCAGCACAGCCTTGATTTCTTTTTATGTAGAAATCCTGTCTTTTCTTGAAAGCCAAATGTAGAGACATATTTTTAAATTCTCTAACTGGCTTGTCAGGTAGGCACCCAGCCTTGAGTGAGTCAAAATACCAAGTGTAGTTTCCTAAATCTGTTTCATTTAACTCCTCCCTGTCTCGTTGAGCCCCTATACCAAAGAACGCCAAGACCTACTACCTTCTTACTGCACTTGTTAACCACTTATGCCTTCCACATAGAGGCAACCGTAGTCAGAACCAGCAGCAACTTGAGTGTGCAATTGCCCTTTGCAAGGTTCTGACCATGCTAGACCCAATAACGACTCAAGATATCTTTATAAAACCCCATCTTTTAGTTCTCACAACAACTTTCACTGACTAAAATTACTCTCCTCTGAATCCTCTTTCCAACTAGGCCTCAATTTCTGCTATTCTTGAGCTATCTATGTATCATCCAATTTTAGCAATAATGTGTTATTAGGTTGGATTAGCCAGAATCCCTATCTAAGATATCTGGTCTCCTTCGATGTCTGAGTATGTTCTTCATTCCACAGGCATTGTCAGATGATGCTGGCCTGCCTTCAACAAGAAGCCTAGTAAGTCATTTGGCCAGAATTCCCCAAATATGCCCTAGTGTTTCCTTTTTGTAACTTTCTATCCACTGACCCCCATTCTACCCCTTGACTATAAATTCACACTTTTCTTGTATTCAGAGTTGAGCCCAATCTCTCTTGCCTACTGAAAAACTTCACTGCAGTCATCCTTATATATTTCAATAGTCCCAAAAATACTCTGCCTTGCTGTTTTAACAAGTTTTAGAATAACTGTTTTCTTCAACTATTTCTTTCCCTAAAAAAAAAAAAACACCTATCTTTCCTAATTCACCTTTCAGGCTGAGCCCCAAGATCCCAGAGTTAGAAATTTTTCCAAATGTCTAACCATGCCTTGTTTTTGGTGATCCCCAATTTGGCCAGGTGAGAGAAATTAACAAATTCAACCCAATTCATACTGTATTACCAAATGTGAAAAGTATAAAAGTAGTTTTGTCTTAAATCTGCATTTTCCCAAAGGAATTTATGGCACTGAAACAGATCCCCTTTAATACACATATTTGGCTAAATCAGGTCTCACAGAACTCTATCATGATGCTGGTGTTGGGAGAAAAGTTACAGGATTTCAATATCACAGTGAAACATTCACTATACATCTGGGAGAATGTGGGATTACACAGTTTAACTGGAATGAATATAGAATTTTATTTAAAAATAGTTCAAATGTGCCAACAGTTTAGTATTTGAGTTCTTAGTTCTATTTCTGGGGGGAAATGGTCTGGCTATCAGACGACTGTTTTAATTAATTTTCATAGTTACTGTGGGTATCAACTACATTTCTAACAAGTGCCACTTTCAATATGGCTTGCAGTAAAATGACATTATGATGCCTGGGCCAAATGCCAAACTCCATTAACATCAAAAATTCAAGACAATTTTCTTCCCTTTAAAGAAAGTCCAGAACCCTTTATGATGGTTCCATTTAGACATGAATACAAGAACTACATGTGCCTGGGATTCTGTACAGAAAAGAATAACATATTGCTTGATTCCACATATCTTTAACAACATTTTCCATAATAAAGTTTACATAAGCATTTTATTAAAGGGTTCTAACACTAACAATGACAAGTTTTCAGATTAAGAATGAGTTGAAAGGCTTTCAACTCACCATTTCAACCATGAGATACAGTACTATACTGAAACCAAAAGATGGTCTGGGTATTTTTCTTCGTGTAAAATTTTCATACAAATGTGTCCATTAAAGACGGTATCCATTACAATGGTTCCAAGCCAGTTAGGATTATAGGTGCCTAGGACCTGGCAGTTAGTCCAGTTACAAGGCTAATAATTTAGTCAAGCAAGAGATGCCAGAGGCCCAGACCAAAGCATAATCTGTGGACAAAGAGAACAGGAGAGGGATACTAGCAGGTAGCAAAGAGACTTTGCTGGGGGTAAAGAGGAGAGGAGTCCAGAACCACTCCCCAGGGAGTAGAAGATGTTTAAAGGGAAGATGATCAGTCCACTCTCAGATAACTGAGTATTGGGTCCAGCAGGCAACTAAGTAGGTGTGAGATTCAGTTGTAAGATATGAACCAGACACATTTAAAGTTATCAAATTAAAATTTAGTGAATCCTACTATCTAAATACTACCCTTATGTAAGTGAAACTATTGTTTCAAAAATACCAGATTTCTTAATACAGTATATACTGTTTCTACCAACAGAGCATATTACTGTATTCTACATATTTTACAACATACTAATTGGTCTCTGTATTTTATAAAGACTAAATATTCCTATGAATCTACCAATGTAAAATCTCAAAAAATAAAGTACATAATGATAGTCAAATTCCCATCATTCTCTTTTGTAGCTTTGAGAGCCAAGAGATGAGAATGATGAAACACTAACAAGAGCATCTTACAATTTACAGCCTTAGAAAAGTGCCTAGTTTATTTAATTAAATGTGTTATTAATTCTGAGAAGAGTATTCCACACAGAGTTCTAATAAGAATATTCACATACTATTCAGCAGGCATGCATACAATCTGTCATCAGCCTAAATGTAGAACTAAACTATAAATTAGGTATTAAGGAATTACAACTAAGTTAAGAAAACTTAATTTATATATAATTATCATACTTAGTCCACTGTATTTTATCACTGAGATACCTAAATACAAACAGTGATGGCATGTAGGCCAACAACAAAATTCACACTTATGCTACTCGCTAATGACTGTTCTGTTCTACAGACTGTGATTTTAGTGTCAGATATTTGCACAGTAATTCCTTTCACTGTGACCAAGTGCCCTGGCCGTCTTCAGGCACAATAGTCACAGTGAGACTATCCACAGCATCACCTAACAGGTTAAAAGAGCTGCCTCACAGGGTGCAACTCTGGGTGAAACTCTGTTCTTCCCTCCTATGTTCAGCATCTTCTCCACCATACCAATTCATAAGAGTCAGTAAATGAAGTAGAAGCCAAGGGACAAGCCCTTTCCTAACAGTGAGAAAGGCTTCAAGGTTGACTCTGGTTCTGCTGGGACTGGTTACTATTTACTGTGTACTAGATTTGATTTACTCATGAAATAGAGGAGCCCCTAAGTTCCCTGACTTAGCATTAAGCATTGGATCACCCTGATGCTCTTGCTTAGTGTCTCTGTAACTCCTGGAGCACAACACACTCCTGATGCCAGGCAGACCTCCTTGAATTGCGCTGGCATCCACCTCCTTTGTTCTTCCCAACAACCAAACACCAGAGGAAGAACACCTTCACTTTACACAGCTGCTCACGCCTGTACACTCTCTTCTAGGCCTCCAAACAAGTACACGTGGGTACACTTGGGACACTCCTGCAAGGCACCTCCTTGCCAGCTTCTGAGGCATGCTCACCATACAGGTGACTGGACACCTGCATCACCTGTATGTGGAAAGTATGGGTGGATCTGACCAGCAGCCATACTCAGCATCAAAAACCAGGAGTACATCATGAATAAGACAATCTTTTTTATTTGTTTTGGCAGCACTGTGGTGTGAACCTTGGACTTCACACATGCTAGGCAAGTGCTCTACCACTGAGTTATACCCCAGCCCTTTTTATTCTGAGACAGGGTCTCACTAAATTACCCAGGCTGAGCTCAAATTTGTAATCTTCCTGCCCTAGTAGCTGGGATTATGGATACGCATTAACACACCTACTAGGTAGTACTTTTTCCTTTAAGTCTAATGTTGCCCTTACCCTTTGCCAGAGTATCAATTTTCCCTTAAATGTATGTATTTTTAAAGGAACACGAACACACGCACATGCGCGCACGCAAATTCTTGAACTGGCTCCACTAGGAATTCAGGTGCTAAAAATTTAACATAATTTTAAATCAGTACTTTTAATCTGAAATAATTAACATGTAAGATGGCCTGTCTGCTCATAATACAAACAGGAAGTGCACACAACACACACACATGTGCTCATGCATTTCAAAAAGTTAAATGGTTCTCACACAAGATAATTTTAAAATGTTTACCAAGTTTCTGCAATAAGTAAAAAGTTATCATAATAAACATGTAAGATATTTTAAGGCTAAATATTATACTGAGATAAACTGGTTAAGGAAAAAAATACAACATTCTAAAAAGACATGAATAAATTTGAAATCACTTACTTTCTGCTCAGGGCTTTCCTGAAACAAAAGTCCAAAGTAGTCCTTTTCCAAGAGATTGAGGTGCTCACATACTCGGTCAACTAACATTTGTCCCTTAGCACGTTTCTGGGGTTAAAAAAAAAGAGAGAAAGAGAATCTTTACTTTTCAAGCACTGAAGATTCCATGAGTACTAAAAATTTAAGGGCATGATACAATATACATGATTCATTATAAATTAATGTATGTTTGCTAATGTTTTAACAATATAAATTGAAGTAAACAATATAAAGTGAAATTTTTTTCACTTTAGTCTTCTCATCCACCCGCGCAAAGGATAAATACTAAAATGCATGATCAAAATCGCCTCTGTCTTTTTGCTACACTGTGTAAATAATATAAAATTACCAATAAATAAAATGCTGGGAGTTCATTTGTTCATTTTAAGAACAGTACAAAAATATGCTTCGCTCAATACCTAAAAGTGACTTAAAAAATATCTACAAGGTATTACTCCCCCAGGAAAATTTTTTAACCTTATTATTCAATGTAACCTACACACTTTATCCCATCAGCACTAAGGCTTTGTTTTTATTTCATGATTATTTTTAGAATACAAGTTGTTTTGGCTTTCAATATAATCTATGCTTCTACTTACAATTTTCTACGGGCAATATGGCATTCACCCTTTAGGATAAATATTTTAAATACAAGATAATGGAACAGGGACAATAAATCAACTGTCTCTAAGGATTCAACATATTTTGCCTTGAGTAGATTTTTTCCTTAATTTAAGAAGCTACTGTCAACAGAAATATGAAAGCCCTCAAAGCCACAGAAGAAAGCTTATTGTCTAATCGATGGCAAAACGTAATCAAAATGGTGACTCATTTCCAATTGAAATGCACTCTCCTGGGACATCCCAGCTTCCAAGTCAGGTCAGACACATGCTACCTCCCCAGATGCGATGATACAAGCCCTCACTGAACTACTACCAGTAGTGAAAAAAACAACATGTTACCAAACTTTTTCATTCCCAAAATGACTGCTCCTCACTATCGAAATGTATACTTTTCAGTTCACACAGTGTGTAAAAATTAATGTTCCCCACACATATATTTCTTAAGGAGAAGAATCTAGTACATTTATTTTTAAGACTTTTATAATGTTTCTAAAACAGAATTACATCAAATAGCAAAGGAGGAAAAATCTGTACAGATATTATTGTAACATAACAAGCAACATACTATACATAGCATTACAGATTTGCAATCAGAATTTAATGTTCAGTTAAAGTACCAAGTTTAATGTTCAGTTAAAGTACCAAGACATACAAGTTTACAATAGTTGTATGCTTATATGTCTATATACTTATAGTATATAAATAGAGTGTATTGGTGTCTTAGTTACTTTTCTTTCGTTGCCAAGACAAATACCTGACACCCAAAGTTGGGGGAAGAAAGGTTTATTTAGCTCACAGTTTGTAGAGGTTTCAGTCCACAATCAGCTGCGTCCAAGGCAGGGTGGCATGGCAGACAGGCGGAAGGCAGCGAAGCAAGCAAGGAGGTAAGCAAGGGGTAGGCAAGCCTCTTTCTATCCCTTCTATCTTATCCAGGCTGCTAGGATTAAGGCAGTGCCAAAACAATCAGTGGATTGATTTAGTAATTACACACCCTTAATCCCAGCATCACACACTCTAGATTCAGCCACCTCTGAAAATGCCCCATCTATGACTGCATGAGGCTTTGGAGGGACATCTAGACACAAACCTTAACAACTGGGTAAGTGTATTACACTCTGCAGGCCTAATGCCAAAGTTCTAAACACACCTACTACTTACAAGCTACGTGACCCATGGCAAGACACCTAACTTCTGCTTGCTTTGGTTTACACAGGTATGAAAAGAGTATAAATAGAACTTACCACAGGGGCGTAGCAAGTACTAAATGATTTATAAAATACAACAACTGGTTATAATGTTACTTGAAATTAAGATAAAAAGAATATTTAAAACAACTGAATGTCTATAAATACACACCTCAGTCAAAAAAGAAAATGCATTCCAACATTGGCTTAATGTTAATATCTCATTAATAAATCATACTTTCTCAATGGTTTCCATTTTAAAAATAGGACCATGCTCTCCTAGATAGAATTTCTCTAAGAGACTAAGAAAAAAGCATTCACAGCGCTCCTGCCCACAGTTTGACGCTGGTACTCGGACAGTGTGCCAGGCACCTGCACAGGCCTGGAGTCATACCCAGGTCCTCCAACGTTCACTATTTAGTGAACCTCTTTCATCCCTAGACAAATGTGACAATGAAGAAACCATGTAGTCCTCTCATCTGTTAAAATGTGCTTGGCTGAGGAGCCAATGGGGCGAAGCTACCATCTGTGGGATTATGACTGAACGCCTCTAAGTCAGAATCCCGCCCAGGCGGAACGATACGGCAGCGCCGGAGGAGCCTCGGTTGGCCTCGGGTAGCCGGAAAAGAAAAAAAAAAATAAATAAATAAAAAAAAATAAAAAAAAAAGAGGGGGGGATAGCTAGCTAACAGCTCACTGTGATCTCAAATTAACCCAACAGTAAAGAGTTTGCCAAAGCACCCCAATCAATCATAGCTGAATTCTGATACCAACTGTTCTTTCACTAGCGCACATCTACAAACATTAAAATATCTTGTAGATACTCAGACTGCTTCTCTATTCTTCTTCTTTTCCATCTCCAAGCATTAGATGGTTTAAAGGCAGGTGAGTCCCGACTGAAGTTTCTTACTTAAGCTTCCTGTTATAGTTTGGATCAGGAGTGTCCCCCAAAAGCTTACAACAGTAGGTTTGGTGCCAATGAGCAAAGTTCAAAGCGGAGCTTTTAGGAAGTCATTGATTCGTGAGGGCTCTGACCCCATCAGTGCATTAATCCATTGACAGATTCATAATTTGATGGCATTTTTGAGAGGAAATGGAAACATTAGGAGATGAAGCTTATTTGGGTGAAGCAGGTCCTTAGGAGTAGGCCCTGGAAGGGCTCTCCCTTGCCTCTTTCCCTTTGTCTCAGGACCCAAAACAGAGGAACCAGCCAACTGTGGACTGAAACTTCTGCAGGTATAATAGCCAGAATAAAACTTTCCTTTCTTGAGCTGATTTCTCCAGTATTTTGTCACAGCAACAGAAAGGTAACAAACACACTTCTGTTGGGCATCTCTACCCTCCATGAACTCAAAATCTGGCAGGAAAAGATAAAAATGCAGGAAGCAGACATATCTTGCAATGGGTGTGCAAAGTGTAAAACAAATACCAAGACTGGAAACAGTAACTCTGTCTGAGAAAAATCACAGCTTCACCAAGAAAATAGCATCTGAGGTGAATCTTAAAGGAGGAAATGATTTTTGGACAAAGAGATAATATTTAAGAGGACTTACTTTATATTTGGGATGCTTTCAGAGCCTCATAGGGTTGATTTCTATTCAAAAGCTACTGGAGGTTGCAGTAAGATACGAGAAGGAAACCATCCCTAATAAACAAGCCACACTAGAGGACTGCTGGTTACACTGCTCCACTCACAGGTAACTGTGAGGCTTGACAAGCTGAAAGGCTTACGTGGACGTATGACCCAGCATCTACCAGATGGCACTTCCACTGCTGAGACAGTGGGCAAAGAACAATTAATTAAACACACATGGTCTCAGGGCATTTGTACTCAACTGTAAGAGACAAAAAACAAAAGAATTCAAAACAAACAAACGAAAGAGCCTTATATATCTACCACTCTGGATGACTCGTCCAACTGGTCCAAAGAAAACTCACCAGAAGCTTATGAGATGGCCTGATACAGGAGCTCTGCTCAATAACAATGTCTTACCCTGAGGCTAAAGATTACCAGATACAATCACATCTTCCCTCATGAGTTTAAATACAAGCTAGACAGACACACACACACATACACACACACACACAAACGTATGTGTGTGTGCGCGTGTAACCATACAAGTCATAGAGTAGACTGGTGCAAACAGAAGGAGAGACAGTGAGAGAGCAGGCAGCAGAAGCCAGGGATACCAGGAGGCCAGCCTTTATTTGTCAAAGTGCATTCCATTGGTCTCACTGGCCCCATGAAATGTTCCACATATATACACCCCTCCAGGGGACTGGAGTGGAAGAAGAAAAATTGTGTTTACTGACACAAATACTAAGCATCAAGATTCCTATTTGCCTAGTAAATACCCTGAGAGGTTCCGCTGTGAAAAAATCGTTTACATCATTCAACGTGATTTTTCCAAAAGTCTTTGCCTAAAGAGTCCAATGCACTTTTAATACAACATTTAATAATGTATTCCACAACAGAATTACCACTGTACAGATCACAAAAGAAACAAGATAGAGAAAAACTACCACCTTCCGGCTCTCAGGCAGGTTTGGAGCCTGGAACATTATCTGTCTGATTAAAAAGTGTCAAAAGGGAATTCAGTTTAAACTGGTCCAAGACTAGGTGTACCCAGCTGCCTACCAGAAGTAAATAATTTCCATAGACAAAGCATCAATAAACAGAATCAAAATTCATAAAACACTCAAGTAAACCAGTCACCATTATGAAGACTTAGATACAACATCAGAATCAGATCTTCAAAGATCCTTTGGGATAAAAGAACTAGCAAGTACAGAACATAAAATCAGTATGTTTTATCTGTTTAAAGATATAAACAACTACTTTAAAACATTAAAGAAAAAGTGACTGTTGAGAGCTTATTTTTAAAAGTCAAATAAAACATATACAAATAAAAAACTATTACTAAATTATGATCCAAACACAAAATCAGAAAACTAGAAGATAGAACTCAAAACACTATCCAGAATGCAGCAAAAAAAGACAGAAGGAAAATGTGAAGGCACGTCACAGACATGGAGGGTATAACAAGGCAGTCTACAGATATTTCATCAGAGTCTTTGATGGGGGTAATGTAGAGAATATGGGAGAGGCAATATTAAAAGATATAATGACTAATACTACATGCCTTCAAATTAAGGAATTCGATGACTCTCTAGCAAGATAAATTAAAACAAAATTCATTCATCTATATTTTCTTCCACTAATTATTTATACTCATTAACACTCAAAAGGCTTTGACGTGCACAGTATTACTAAAAATAATAGATATAAAAAGCCATCAGAACAAGAGGGGAAAAAACAAGAGCTAGGAAAGCAAAAGGAATGAAGAAAGAAAGTTATATCAGAAAACCAGAGAAGTCACTCCTAAGAAACCTAAAATGGGTGCTTATGGAAGTTAATACCAAAAAGCGAACAAAATAGCATATTTCTTATCATGTAAAGAAAATCTATCAGATTCTTAGAAGACATATTAAGTGATACAAATTACAACACTCAAACTTGCTGAGATGTGCTCTGGCAGCTACACCATTCAGAGTTCCAAAACTTTTTTTTTTTTTTTTGCCTTCACACTGTTTGTAACACATTACACCAATAATAATTATCATTTGAGGGAGAAGGAACCTCTAAGATAAAAGTCACAAAGGCAGTGCATAAAAATGTGGGGGTGCGCAACTGAAAGTATTCTTCCTGCCCTTCCAGATTGTGGTATCTACCACCCTTCTTGAGAATCGCTCATTCTCAACACACTTGGACTGCAAAAAGAATCAACTAATGAGTATGACCACAAGCCCTACCTCTCAATGACCACAGGCAAATTACTTTTTTATGCCTCATATCTTCTCTATTTTAAAATAAAAATACTCATCATATGATGGAAATGGGTGATGAGAAAATTCAATGAAGTGTGTTTAAAGTGCCAAATAAAATGACACATTTCATGGATTCATGAAAGGGTACTGAAATCGTGGAACTTTTTGGAGCTGCTTTAAAAATAACTCATGTTAAATGTGATTAAAAAGCTTCAAATGGTAAAGTGTAACTACACTTGTTGCAAATAGGGAGGGGTGGGTGAATGGAAGGGAGGGGAGGGGAAGAGGGGAGGAAGAGGGGGAAAAACCAAGATGTATCATGTACAGCTACAAAATAACCATGTTGATTATGATCATTATGTATACAATGTACCAATACATGTTCTTGGTAAAAATTAAAAAAATAAAAATAAAATAAAATAAAATAAAAAGCTTCAGTTATTTAATCCAACCTCCTTGCTTCACAAATTAAAAAACTAAAGAGTTAAACTGATCTAATTTTTCACTTTGATTTTCTGAATTTCTTCTACAGAATTAAATTCTTATTTGTGATATCTACAAATATTTATACTGCTACTCAGGAAGCTAATTTTCTCTATCATTGTTTTGTTTTCTTAGAAACAACTTGACTTCTGTTGCATGAAAGGACTACAAACATGCATTTGCTAACTAAACAAAATACAAGTATTTGGCTTTACAACTTGCACCAAAGATACCAATATGCATAGTGGGTTCATCAGCTATCATACCAATTTGAGGATAGTGACCTAATGAGTTACCAAGACATACCTTCAACTTGTTTATTTCTACTTTATTTCTGATTGTCAATTTTCTTCTTTTAGACAAATCTCCAATTCTCCTTTCCTCTGCCAATCTCTCATTATTTTACCTTTTCCTTTAAGAACTTTATTTCACGTCTCTGACATATTTATATTCTACTCTTTTGATATTTATTACTTTTGGAGATTGAGTTTTTTAAGCAAAAGTGTATCTTACCTCAACACTTCCCACGACAGCACTTCACTGAGTAATCAGCTCGCTAGTAGGCCAAAAAGACATCTGTTGGACAGAAGGGCTCAGTGCCACCAACACCAGCCAAA
Organism: Hystrix cristata; assembly: GCA_004026905.1. Classification (NCBI taxonomy): domain Eukaryota; kingdom Metazoa; phylum Chordata; class Mammalia; order Rodentia; family Hystricidae; genus Hystrix; species Hystrix cristata. Next base: position 98,423 of record PVJO010003954.1, on the reverse strand, counting down.
AAGTTGGCACTGTCTAGAATTCAGGCTTCTGGCTCGCAGTCATAACAATTTCCTGGATTCTGGTTCACGAACTACCAACTCATAGATATTCAAGGAATTAAACCAAACACACACTGCCAACTAAATTCTGGGAGAAGACCAGCCACAGACCTACATTTTATTTTCAGAATTCTACATTGTACATTAACTCTTCCTTGGCAAATTAGAGCATTTCCAATATTTTTGGGAACAAGAGGAATGACATAAGCAGAAAAACTAATTTGTCCCTTTTCTTCTATGAGCAGGATGTTCCCACCTATTCACAGACAGGGGAAGTGGGGCTTGTGGTTCGACACATTCCTTTGCTAGTCATTAGTTTCACTGTTACTTATCCTGGCTAGCTGAAGCAAGCCTTTGCTTTGTATCTGTTCCTGCGGCAGAACCTTTATAGAGTACCAACTACCAATCTCTGTTTTAATAGCGTAGCAGAGTTTATTAAACAATGAAAAATCATACAATTATAGATAAAACTAGCCACGTACATTTCAGAAAGAAATCTTATTTTCTGTATTAAGCACGAACAAGCTTAGCAATCCCTCTCCCCCAGTCTCTCCCTAACACAACTTACATCAATTGACCAGCAATACAAAAATCAATAAGTTGGGGAAAAAAACGTTTAAGATCCCTTGGTATATTTTCCAGGTATCAGAATTTTGTTTTAAAACACTGCATAATACATTAGAGACAGCCAAAAGACTGAGACAAAGCAAGTTTTGGATGGGTTTTAAATGTTTTATTCAAGGACTGGCAGACTAGCTTTTGGGAACTTTCTTTTAAAAAGAAAAAAGGCAAAGTTTTAAAAATCTATAGCAGATTCAGCTAAAGAAAGGCTGGCTGGAATCTGAGACACTGAGCAAAGTCTCCCATGCCTATGCTGTTATTTGTGGCATTCATTACTGAGGCCAAAATATGAAATTTCTGGAGGCTTCTCAACTTGGAGGAATTTGAGCAACTGCTTACCCGGCAGATTGCAGTGGACACCACACACCACTGGAGTTTTCTAAAACACCACCGCTGTCTCCGTGTAGGTTTGGCCACACTGCGGTTATTGTGTGCCAAAGAGCCAGGGATGGGAAGTGCACAATGCAATCCATACATTAGGGCCCCAAGCTACGCATTTTGCACTAGCTGTAAACTACGCTGTGCAAATATAAAAGGCCAAGGGAAGAGGTATGCACAGAGCAAACACAACGGATATATTGTTATACCAGGGTGGAGGAAATCAAATAAAACCATACACAGTAGAAAAGAGAGTGTCTCAAACAGGATAAAGCCACAATTTACCACATAAATTCTTTCCTACCATCTGAATGAGCTGTCAGCACACCGCCAATCCCCAACGTTAATCCGACCCCAACAAAAAGAAATCCTAGTCAAAGATTCTGTGATATATATATATTCAAATACACAATTTCAGAAAGAGCCATTTATAGCAAAGGAAAATTTGGGAGTAAAGTCCCCCTGATCATTAATAAGATTTAAATTTGAAAATTTTTTATATTCAAAACAGATAGATATGTGTACATTATATATAAAACAAATGAACGTGTACATGCAGATATATAAATATTCATAAAGAAAAACATATCTATACACAAATACATACCCGCACACTATATTTATAGCAGTTTTAGGTTTACAGCAAAACCAATCAGAAAGTACATAATTTACCATATACCCACTGCCCCCACATACACATAGCTTCCCCCATTAGCAACATCACCACAGAGTGGAACATCTGCTGCGACTGCTGAGCCTACAATGATACAGCATTACTACCCAAAAATTGATAGTTTACATTAGGGTTCATTTTTGGGGGTGCACATTGTATGGATTCGGACATATGTCTAGTGACATACATCCACTAGTATTATCATAGAGTGTAGCTTCCCAGTCCTAAAAATCCTCTGTCCCTCTCTATATTTTTAAGAAGCATAGTAACCAGATTCTGATCATGAAGGACAGCCGATAGCAAGATCAGCAAAAAGAATCTTGTCCCAGAGAAAGACTATCTGCCCTAATACATCAAGTCCATCAGCTTGCAGCTTCCTGGCTGTTGAGACAACATCCAATCCAGTGTACTCACTTTTCACCCCTTCCAAACACCCAGATACAAAAGCTAAGATATAACTGGGGAATACAGCAATTGCTCAACTTTTCATTTAAAATCTCTTTAAAATGACCAATAAATGCAGCCCCGTAAAATAAAATTTAACTGACAATCATTAATGACAATATCCTTTGAGAAAAATATCAAATGTAAAGACATAAGACATCTATAAATTTCAACCATAGATTTTATCATAAGCAAGCCCTAATGAAACTATTCTTACTGTAACTAGCCAGCAGTGTTCAAACTAATTTTCAACAACTGACCAAAGCAGAAGTCAGGCTGTAATGCAGAATAACCTAAATCACTTAAACATTTCCTTCATCATGGCTGTGAAGCAAAGAGAGACAGGGTACAACACAAACTCAGCCAGCATTTCCTTATCCCTCGACCTGAATTTCTGATTCTTGCATCAGATGACAAAGATAACAAGCAACCTCTGGACAACTGGAGAAAAAAGTATGTTTCAAAATATTTTAGTTTGAAACACTGATCTATCTGAAGCAACAGTTGTTTCTATTCAGTTTGACATTTTTCCCAAGTAAAAGGTTTTCATTTTTGTTGGATGACTAACAAATTAAAGTAAAACACGAGACAGTGACAGCAAACTCTCTTATTGACCACAGAAGAGAGGAGAGAGCTGCTGGGTGAATCTTTAAGGTCTTGCCTGACCTAAACACACATACACATAGATTAAGCTAACTATTTAAGGGAGAAAAGGAGGCAACAGAGAACAGGGATTCAGAAGCAGGAGCATCAGGACGTGTCAGTGTGAACACGCCTTGAGACCAGCCTGCCAAAAAGGCAGCCTCCCACTAAGTGCCCACCTGGTCCAACAATGCCCAGGTGAGCCCTCTCTCACTGCCCTCCCAAACGCCATTCTTTCTTGGCTTCATTAATACAATTCTACCACTTAAGGTTCTTTAAGAGTGAACAGGTATCTTCTTTTAAAATGCAAGTATCTAGGGTTGGGGATTTAGTTCAGTGGTACAGTGCTTGCCTGGCAAGCACAAGTCCCTGAGCACCCAAAACAAAAATATATATACATATATGTGTGTGTGTGTGTGTGTGTATACGTGTATATATATATATACGTATATATACACGTGTGTGTATACACGTGTGTATATATATACACGTGTGTATATATGTGTGTATATATACACGTATATATATACACACGTGTATATATGTGTAAATATATATATACGTGTATACACACACGTATATAAAAATATATATATCTTTGAAGAGAGCATAGGTCATCATTCACACATTAAAATCATTCACTCAAATTGCTGATCCCCTCATTACTTAGCTCCTTATCTGCTAGATTTAAAAAACTAAGAATTTTGGTGGTGAGGAGTAAGCAGAAAGCATAAAATATTTTTGTATTATAATACTACAAAGGCAAGGCTGGGGATTTAGCTCAGTGGCTAGAGTGCTAGCCTACCAAGCACAAGGCCCTGAGTTCGATCCCCACCACAACCAAAAAACTACACAAGAGTAATTGGAAATCATCATGGAACTAGGAATAAGAAAGTGTAAGTGCAAAAAGCACAACGAAATAGGAAATAAAAGTTTACAGTTCAGGTTATTATGTTGTCTTCAACATACAGGCTACATTAAAATCTTTCCTTATAACTCAGAATTTCTGCTTGTATTTTACTTTTTCGTCTGTTCCAAAGTGTTGCTAGGTTTTCCAGAACACATTCTTCACAGCCCAGGAGTTCCTTTCTCTTCAGGAAGGTTCATACACCAAATCCAGCCTATAATAACTTGGCACTGCTGCATTTTTATATTGTCTCTCTAAGTCGTAATACTTTACCAATTCTACTCACATAAAGACATATGGAAGGGGTGTTGGGGATTTAGCTCAGTAGTAGAGCAATCAGATATATGGAGGAATCCTGTTTAATCTACACAGTGTATCTCTGAAAGCGAAATCCACAAGCAACTTTCTAAAAATCCACACTTTTCCACTTCTCTCAGCATAGGGAGAAACGAAATAAATATTTGGTGATAAAATTATTTCTAAACACACAAAATATATTTAAATGAATACTACTCTGAGACAAATAATGTGAAAATATGGATTCCTTAACATTCCATGTTCTTAAAATTTCTGTATCATCACCAAGAGAGATAAGGAACCCACTCATTAAAATAAATTTTAAGAAATGAAAATTCATGTATTTTTTAAGTATCTTTTTAAAAAAATTGCTATGTACCATTTTCCATTAAAACACATTTCAGAAAACATAAGCAGCAAACTCCTGGAGCTTAGCACATTCTTGCCTAGAATGAATTGTGACATTTGATTCATACAGGCTTTCTGTTACAGAAGATAGCTTATTACAGCATTCCTACTTGATTCACTTCAAATTGTTGCTGGCAGACCTAAGGAGGGACAGATCAATGAATACAACAAATATGTTGTGGTGACACCCGGTAGGTTTCTTCTCTGTGTAACTAGACCGGTGCACAAAATCAGGCTTACCCCCCAGACAGATTAAGATGGCACCTTCAAAAATGAAGCTCACAGTAATGAGTAATGAGAGATTAATAAGTAGAATGAAGATTTTGTCTTGAGACTTGCCTCATCAGAATAAGTCAAAAAAATCCTAATTTTCTAACACAGTTTAGAGTGTTTATGTCATTCTGTTGCAAAGTTCATTTAAAGAGATATTAAAATAGAAATCTGACAGGTCATTTATCAATGCTTTAATCATTCAGCCACCTTGCACGAAGAAATTATTTCCTGAGTAATCCAGCATTTTTTATAAACTATAATGTTAAACTGCATTTAATGTCTACCAGGTCCAAATGTTAACATATTACGTTATACGGTAATGCCATAAATACGGATGGTAAGTTCTGTCCACATTTCTACTGGGCGAAACTGTCTTCTGAGCAAGAGCTGGGTGAAAGAACAGCTGCCCGAGCTCCAGCTTTGGCGAGATACATTACACACCACTCATAGAGCCAGGATTTTCGAATCCCGGTCCCTCTTCAAGGAGACTGGGGTAAGGAGATGGGAGAGGGAGGATCAGGGTGAATCAGTAATAGAGGATGATTCAGAATTCAGTGTTTTAACAAAAGATACTTTGTGGGCTTTGCTGAATTCCAGAGTAATTACATTACACCTCTTCAACTGGTAAACCCTGACACAGACTTGAAAAGTTTTAATGCCGATACATTTAATCGGGTGAGAAAAATGTATCTAAGCAGATTTTAAAGTTTACGTTTTATTCTGAAATTGACCTTTCCCACCGTATCTTTCTTAACACTCTCTAACCCCGAAGTAATTTTTCATTCCAAAACAGAAAAACAATCCAAACATCGAGGTCCTATTCTACTAGTGATTAAAGTCACACTAAGTGGCAAGATTAAAGTCACACTAAGTGGCAAATTACCAAGGAGCTAGCATGCTTGCCAGTATGTATGAGAAGGAAAAAGGAAGAGAGGGGCATTTTCTTCAAAATTATGTCAAGGTTACTTACAAGTGTCAAGTTAAATGCTTTCAAATCCCATTGATGCAAGGGCAAAAAAGATAATCCTCCTATTCTGAAACCAAAAGTTAGCAAACAGGGAAGAAAGCATGTGATAGCATTTTGCAACTGCTTAGAAATGAAAACTGTATCATTCTTTAATTCACTGAAGAGAAGACATTATTATTAAAAAAAAAAAAAGGAGCAAGGAAAAGGGTATTATTTTATTATATATCTTCTCTTTCAGTCTAGTATACATCCAGCCAGAAAGCCACCTGGCCTAATGGCTATTCTAATTCAAGCAAAAAAGCTCTTAGCCTTTGGAAGTGTGCATTTAGTTCAGAGTCCAGGCTCTGAACTCCAAAGGGCCAAGACTGACATCATATTCACTTCTGTACAGTTCCCATAGGAAGTTTCACAATGTTTTGTAGAAATGTAATAAATTGTCTTCATTTATTTAAGGCCTTCAAGTATTTCGGTAGGAAGTTAACCTGCTATCTCTGATTAAAAAGCAGAGCAATGAAGAAGTAGCAACCATGAGTTAAGGGGTGGATCATATATACCTGTTTCTGACCCCTTTTTCAGTTAGACAGGATGGAAGAGAAAGCAGGAACATTAATAAGCAAATGCTACCAGACCTTAGAAAAGAAGGGTAAGAGGCTTATAAATACACAAGAAAGTGAAGAGAAATAAAAAATTACTTTCCATGACAAGCACTAAAAGGAAAATCCTACATAAATGCTGTGGGGGATAAAGAGAAAGTTCTTTTGTTGAGGAACTAACAGCAATCCAGGTAAAGAAAAAATAAAAGCATGAGAAAATCCAACAATACCAGAATTTAGCTGTTGACCAATACAACATACTACAGGCCAGTAACGATTAATTAACAAACTAATGGCCCAAATTCAGAAGAATAAAAATACATTCTACAAGCTGGACATTAAAAACCAGAAAGGAATCATGTGGGTGGAGAAAGCAAAATACAGTTTACATAATCAGAAATTTTAAAGGAGACCGGACAACACAGGATGTGCCTGATTAGAACACCAATTTTGCCACTTAGGGCAGCACAGAAAATTAGTGGTGTGTGAGATCAAAAGAGAGCCCGAGGTCAGCTCTAAGAGTCTGAGTGCCCATTTCTGCTGCCCTGAGCTTTCTGTCTTCACGCTGGACTGAAACATTATACCACTCACGTGGCACAGCAGTTTTTTCCCACTTAAATAAAAAGTGAGGCACTAGACAGAATTACCACTTTAAATCCCCTTTCTAGGCTAAAGGGATAGATGGACAGAGTTGGGAAAAGACACTCCATCTGGACCTATGTCCCTGGAATTTTAAATTGCACATAATATATGCCAGTTAAACTATTCCCAGTCCCTACGTCATATATAAATCTGTCACTGTTTATTATTTTACAGTGTCACAACTTCTAGATTCTCTAGCAGGACCTATGTGGATAGTCGAAATTATTTCACTAGTAAACAGAGTAAGGGTCAGTACTGCAATGTGAAAGACAAACCGTGGAAGGTGAAAGGAGATATAAACAATCAAGTAAATAAATAAAACCCACTAGAATATAATGATCTAGAATTGGATTTCTGAGACGAGAATGCAACACAAAGAAGGCAAGAAGACCTTGACACTTTCTGATAAATGCGTTTATCACCAGACCAATGACGAAGACAGCCTACATTCTGATAGGCTTATTCATAACTAGGGAAAAATGGTTCTGACATTCCTGTGTAGGCAAAACAATGCCCTCAATTCTCAGACAGAATCGACACGTGGGAACAACTTTCAGATACCAGGGGAAAATGTGAGCAGCTCTAACTCAGAATGCACATTGACTCATGCTTCCAAAGGCTCAGGAACTTTCGTGCTTATTTTGACTTTAAAATATGTATATACAGACTTATCAGCAGTAGTAAAACCAGCTCAGTTTTAGAAACAGCGGAAGCAAATAATTTCATTCTTATACTGAAATCTGAGAATAGAAGAAAGGACGGGAAATGACTTCCCTAGTACATACAAAGAGTCAAAAGAAAAGTAAACATAGATCTCCTAACTTTATACCTATGGCTTCAACCCAGCCTCACTGTATTTTTCCTTAGAGGAAAGAGCCCCGCTGCTTTATCACACCAAGTGTGTAAATGACTTTAGTGGAAGTTATCACTAAAGTCCAGTTGCCGAGCCCCAGATCCAACATGCAAAATTCCAGGAGACACCCTAAAGCCCTTTACAATTAAAATCTAGTACCAAAGAGCGTATCATTCAAATACCACAATGAGATTAAAGTTGACATAACAAAGAATAGGAATATGAAGTTCCTTCATTAAAAAAAAAAATCCTTAAAGTTTGTTCAAAAATGTTTAAAATTCAATGTATCGATAGATGACAAATTAGTATAAAACCTAAATTGCAGTTTTCATTGATAACAATAAAAAAATACTTAACACAAAGATTTGAAACAAATACACAAAGACAGACTAGGCCTTGGGTCAAAATGAACATAAAACTTCACAATAAACCTGCTGCTCTACCAGCCAAAGATAACAATGAAGTCAAGCCATTGCCACAGTACTTTTCAACTTAACTACAGTCATTCTCTAAAACGTACTGCTGTCCAACACTTACACTCATTGATTATTTTTACCTTCTAGGAATCTGGCAAATCTGTATGGCATTCTTTTATTTACTTAACATTAGCCTGTACTCTCGCCTCCTCAAAAGAACACAAAGTTCAAAGATGACATTAGTTTTTTGAAAACAGCATAGCATTGGCTTCTTCAATGGCTACCTTATATAACCAACTCCTGAGGTTTGACAGCAGAAAGGTATACACTCAGATGATCCACAGGGAAAGAAAGAATGTTGAAACAGGAAGTCATAAGAAAGTAGGTGAAAGCCAGGTGTGATGGGACCCGCCTGTAATCCCAGCTACTCAGAAAGCTGGAGCAGGAAGATCCCTTGGGCTCAGGAGCTCAAAGCCAGCCTGAACAACATAATGAGATCCTATCTCAAAAAACTGCAGGTGATAATGGGAGGAAGAAAGGATACAGATGGATCCTTGGAGATATATATATATGTATATATAACAATATATGTTGATATAGTACTTATTATATCTAAATAATTTGGGAAGCACAGCTGATATTAGGGCAACAAATAAAAATACCTCCAACAATTATGTTTCATGGTTTAAAAAAAAAAAATGATTCCGTTAATACAGCAACATTTACAATGAATGTGTTTTAAAGGGGTTCTTTTGTTGACAACAGCACTGATAGGTAACACAAACAGGGAACTGCCTAACTTACCCAAGGCTTTAATCACATCATATAAAACCATCATTTATCAAGACCACTGATGTGCATCCTACCAGATATGTTGAATAAAAACATCCCTCTTAAATTACTGCAGCTAGACAGCTATCTACCATGCTCCAAATCTTAATGGCATCCTGGCCTTGCTCAGTCATATGGACAGTGATTTTTATGGCCTCTGGTTCATTACCCCTAGCTCCTCCTTTACTATATGGACCAGTTTTAATCTTCTCATAGAGGCATTTGAGGGTTTCCAGATCTTCACTGTAGTCCACAAGGTGCCTATAAATTAGGACTTTTCATCTCCTCAGGATGCCCTCCAAGGACCACATATCTAATTGCTTCCCTCTACTCTTGTCAGCATCCTAACTGATGAAGATTAAGTTCACCTCAGCGGGCATGCTAAAATCTAAAGGTATGACTGAAAATTAAACACATGTACGTATGGAAAAAAACCAACTATCCTTATATGAAAAGCCAGGAGAGAAAAACAATCTTTACTGACAACACGCAATAAAATTGTTTATTTCCCACACTGCATCCTGTCTCTTTGAGTCTGCGCAAACTCATTAACAGTTACAGTTTCCCACAACATACTTCCCCCAGCAGTACTCAGACGCTGATTTCCGGTGGAGAGCTACAAAAATGCAGACAGGCAGCATGCGTTACCCAGTCAGTCTAAGGGCAGCAGCGAAGCAGGAAAGCTGAGAGCCGTCCTCAGGTCAGCTGTTCTGTGGGCCCCACTCCTGAAGAGGAAACCAGCAAGTCTGACGAGCTGCAGACCCAGACTAGGGATAGGAAGCAACCAGAGAACCAAAATGGGAAGGGAACTTCGCTATAAGCGAAATTAATTTCAAAAAGCAAAACAACTTATAACTTCTGCACTGCTGTAACAGCTATTAGAATACTGATGAATTATGTCCTGTGTTCAGATACAAAGTCACTGCTTCAGTTTCAAAGTGAGCAACTGGGACATAAAGTCTGCTGCAGTATTATGCCACTAAAATCTACTCAAATCTTGCTTTTACTTTGCTTTGTAATTGAAAGAAAAAGCGAGTTGATTCAACACAAAAGTTACGCAGCTTATTCATAATTTACTGTCCTCAAAAGTTTGTTCTTATAATGGCACATTAATTAATAAACATAAAAATACAACACTTATGCTTCCCCAAGTAATTTAATTATTGGTGAATTAAAGAAGGAACCCAAACTTGGCAGAATAGTCAGGTACCTCAGTAATCGTATGAAATGGTCTAAATTAACCAGTTATCAGAATCTTCAAATGTGATTAAAAAAGATGTCTCCCTCAGCAACATAAAAGCACAATCTTTGGGGCTGGGGATTTAGCTCAGTGGTTAGAGTGCTTGCCTTGGCAAGCACAAGGCCCTAAATTCAATCCCCAGCACCAAAAAAAAAAAAAAAGCACAATCTTTAAATGCAATGAAATGGCAAAAGATGGTCCAGATAAATCCTAACCAAAATAAAGCCAGTACAGTAACATTATTAAATAAAATAAATTTAAGGCACTATATGATGGTAAACAGGCAAATTATGCAAGAACATATAATTCTGAACATATCTAATAATCTAGCCTCAAATTTTATACACCATAAGTTTACCAAACTACCAAAAGAAATCAAGTCAACAATTACAGAGATTTTAACACATCTTACTGATAAAGGAAAGTTAAACGACGATTGATAAATGTAATTAATATCTGACCAAGAGGACAGATCCAGAAATCTGTATGAATGAGATGACTATGTTATCCCAAACTCAAAAAAAAACCTATTACAAAGTGACTAAATATTACACTTAAATGCAAGAGAATCTCTATTATTTAGACCACAGTCTGACCACAGTGTCATTCTGAACAAAAGAAAACTCTACGCAATACATACACACACACACACACACACACACACACACTCACAATGCACACAGAAATTTTAAAATTACACCTATAAAAACATCTAGCAGTCAAAAATATCAACCAAAATTGAATGAGAAAATATGAAAAAGTGAATGGCAAGTAAAGGCATTACATTTCAAACTTCGGCAATCAACAAAAGGAACTTAAGGGAAAAAATCAGAGCCATAGACATATTAGTATTAGTATTAAACTCATAAAATTGGAAAAACAGGATAATCCCAAAAATAAAGATTAAAAGGAAACAAAATGTTACAAAGTAGAAAAGATACAACTGAAATCAACAAAACCAAACTGTTAACTTTGAAAAAAATTAAACCAGTAAATCTAAAGGAAGAATAATCAAGAAAAAGGGCAAGTAACACTAGAAATGAAAAAAGAGTCAAAACTATTCTGAATAACAAGATGAGAATACTATGAAAAGCTTCATGCCAATAAATCTGTCAAACCAGGTGAAATGGACAGTTTGCCCCAAAACTTGAATTACTAAAACTGACTCAAGAAAAGACAGAAACAGATCATAAGTATAAGGAAACTGAATCAATAATATAAATGAACAAAAAACTACCCTCCATCCCCCAAATTCACTTTAAATGCCCCTTCCCAGGCCAAGACAGTTTCAAAGGCAAGTTCTACCAAATCTACATAAAATAGACAATCCCTCATTTATCAAAGCTTTTCTAGAAAATCATGAGAGGGAAGCAACTTTATAAGGAGGGTCTATAACCCAGATTACAGGATCTAAGAAAGACAACTGTTAAAGTTAATACATGCAAAAATTCTAAATAAAAATAATGAAAAATGAAAGCAGAACCATCACGGTCACTGGCATTTACATTAGATATTCAGATGGTTTAACTTCAGAAAATACTAATAATTTATGTAAATAATATTAATAACAGAAAAATAAATGATTCAGTTGAAGCAGAAAATACAGAATTAAATTCACCACCTTTCCATTACTTGTGAGAAACCAGGAAAAGGACATCCTTAATGTGAGGAATATCTATTTTCAAAAATCCTAGAGCAAAAAAATAAATAATAAAATAGAAATGATAAGCAAGTCTAGAAAACTAAAACACAAAAAGACACCCAGTCTCCTCTTTTGTAAACCACGTCCATTTTCATGATCTCAAGTGACTCCCCACCCTCCTTTTAGGGGAGATGCATACTCGCCCAGCATGCTGGTCTTGGCCTTGACCACCTGACTGGCATAGCCAATGGAAGTTAAATTAAAGTGGCAGGTACCACTTCCCGGCAGAAGAGTCAAGCCCCAGACTGTGGTTCTACCACGTTTCCCTTTTCCTCTATCCTGAGATCTGAATGTCCCAACTAGAGACAAATTTTTTAATATAGAACCAAAAGTAAAAATAATGTAGAACAGAGTCACAGTCAACCTACCAAAAACATGTAACATAAGCAACAAACCACTTAAGGCAAGAAGATTCAGAGGGTCCTTCTTCCTGAAGCATAATCTAGTGGACCCTACTTGACAACAATCCAAAAAGTACAAATTAGAAAACTGAGATGCTATTTTACATGCACGAAATCACTAAATCTCACAAGAAGTACTGATGACAATAAAGTCACTGCTTAGTGGGAACGTAAATTGGAATGATCATTTTGGCAATATCTGGGAAAACTGAAGAAATAAAACTGCATCCCATCAACCTGGCAATTCCACCTACAGGAATTTACCCTGAAGAAACTCTTACACAAGTAAACAAGGAAACAAGGACTACTCTGTCCTCAGAAGAACTTTTTGTTTTATGACACATAAAGACTAGTAGGAGAATAAATACACTGATTTAGTCATTTCAATGAATACAACAGTGTAAGATGAAGCAAGTAGATTTATACTTATAAAGACCAAGAATAAAAAGATGGAATGAGACTTTAGCAATGAGACTTTAATATTAGTTTTAATATTAGTTTTATTTTATTAAAAGATTAAAAAAAGAAGGAAAAAAAAAAGAGTTGGGCATAGTGGTGCACGCCTGTAATCCCAGCACTCTAGGAGACTAGGGCAGGAGGACTGCGAGGACAAGCCCAGCCTAGGCAATGTAGTGACATAGCAAGACCTTGTCTCAAAACATTTTTAAAAAGGGTAAAGTACATAGCTCAGAGCAAATGCCCTGGGTTCAATCTCCAGTACAACCAACCAACCAATCACCAAACAGAAACACGTGGCAAAATGCTAGTATCTGACTGAAATTTTTATGGTAGATTTTCAATTGTCTATCTTTTTGTAGTTTTTAAATTTGTTATGACTTAAAAGAAGATTTACACCATAAAGTACACTATTCAATCTTGCAGTTTAGGGATATAAAGAAATTTGGAGGTGAAAGGAACATTCTACATCATCTGAATAATCCTGTTCTAATAATCCTGTGGAACAGTGGACTCAGGGTCACAAAACAAGCTATCAAGTTGTTTCTCAAGGATTGAGAGGAAAGACAAGGGACATCCAGTCAAATACAGTGTAATTAAGTCAACTTCAGAAAACAACTTGAATATTTTCCTGTCCCCCACTCCAAGACACAGTATCTTTCTCCAACTCCTCACCCTCCTCTCAGTCCCTCTCTGAGAAGGGAGAGGAGTTTTGGAAAAGGATGAGAGAGGAGTGTTAGGAAAGGCAGAAGAAGAAAAGAAAGGTTTATGGGTTGCTATAGTCTGGATACAGTATGTATGTCCCCTTGAAATTCATGATGAACCCTAACTCTCTTATGGTACGGAGAATGGGCCTGCAGGAAGTCAGTGAATCATAATGGGTGCACTCACAGGAACAGGACCAGGTCTCACCGATGAAGTTGAGGGGAGCTGTCTCATCCTGTCCACCTTCCACCACATGAGGACAGAGCAAGAAGGTCCCATCTTGGAAGTCAAAGCAGCCAAGCAGCTTCTTACCAGTCATATACCTGCTGACACCTTGGTTCTGGACTTCCAGTCTCAAACTGTGAGCAATAAATTTCTAGCATTTGTAAACTACCAAGCATAAGGTATTTTGCCATAGCCACAAGAACAAATGAAGAGAAAGATTTTTACTCCTTCTTCACTACTCCTTTTCTTTAAACAACTGAAATAGCAGAACAATTATATTTAAACTTCTAGATAGCTAATAAAAAGATAAAGGAAAGGACTACGAATTATTCTTCTTGGTGCCCTCAACACCCTGCAATATACCGTAACATGTATTCAAATATAGAACAAGCTATTGTTCAACTTGACAGATACATCTTTACCAAGCTGGATACTTTCACTGTTGTTTAAAGAATAACTTCTATATTAATAAATGCAAGGAATTAGGGGGAAATGTTTTTAAATGTTTACCAGAAAACTAAAGACCAGCTTATATTTTAAATGAGAAAGATAAGTCCCATAAGTGACAAATAAAACTAGTCAGGTGGAGAGATTCATGGGCCCTACAAGCTAACTTGCAAGGCTGGAAGCCTGGTTCCTCCACAGCTATGAAACTCTGAGCAGGTTATTTAACTTCCCTGAGCCTTACATTTCCCAGTTTTTATTATTTGTGGGAACACTTTACAGAGATTCTTATAAGTATTAAATGAGATAATCCATTCAAAGTACTTCACATGGTTTAGTAAACATTAACTATTAGTACATGTCAGATAAGTAATGTAATTGTGAGAAGCAACAAATTCTAACTGACATACAATTGTAAGATGCTGGATGCTTTAAAATATAACACTGGCTTCAGTTAGCATCAGAGCAAATGAATTATCTGTTCTGGAAATCATGGGTATTTTTTAATTAAATGAAACTAAATGAACTAGAGGTTAAGCCACTCTCCCACAAAAGTCTACTACTGAAATATCATTATTCTGAAAGGTCAACCTAGAATTATCATTTGCCCTGAAGTAAAACATCTTATAGTCAAATTCAAACTGTTTAACACTCTTTCAAAATAGACATAAACCAGGACACAAAACCAGTGAATGCATGCTGGCAGAACATCATCCCTGCTTATCTGAAGGCCCAGGAAGCACTGTTGGTAATGGAAATGTGAATCCTCTATGTTGTTGCTGTTGTTGTTTTAAGTGTAAAATTGCAACTTGCTAGCATACAAGAATGTGGCAAAACACAAAGGTATATTCATTATGCCATGCCACAAACAAGAGAGACTGCACTCGGCTTTCATTCCACACACCAAACTAGCACTCCACTCAGCCCGGTCTCACCTCCAGGTCACAGCTGTACTCTGTGCCATCTAGGAGGACCACTTTACACGGGACAGTTTTGGTCTTCTTGGTCGGTTTCTGAGAGGCATCCTCTGCTTTCAGCTCATTGGTCTGCACTTCCTTGGTCTCCCTCTTTGCTACTTCTCCCTCTGATTTGTCTTCCTGTGTTTCTTTAACCTTCTCCTCTTTCTCTTTCCTTACTTCTTCAGCAGGCTGTCAAGCAAAAATAGTGCTAAAGTTAATGCAATGTGCAGAAGACAACTAAAAGGAAAATCTTTAATAATAGTTAAGATCATTATCATCACTGAAAGTTTAAGATTTTAAAAGACTTGAAAATTATGATAATAAAGATATCTCCCCTCACCTTCCTTCCCCTGCCAATTTTCTCATTTTGCCAAGTTGGTTATTTCAGCATTAAATGAATAAAAGACACTATATTCCATAACTACAATTTCAGGATCATTCAAATAGTAGAATTTCCAACTAAAATCTCACGCCATGGCAAAACCTATACTTCATTAGGCAATCAAAAGTACACACAATCTACTAAATGCCCACTGAATACTTGAAGACACCAAAGAAACATAAAAAGGCCTCCTTTTTAAAATGAAGGGGCCAGGAGTCTGAGAGTATCTGCTTTATCTTAACAGGAACACTTAGAAACTTCTTAGTTTGTATATATAGTGGATTTTTTTCTTTATTATTTTGGAAATACTGTTTTAGAGGAATGACAGGAGAAGCCTGAGGTATACCAATCCAAGACCTATATTCCAGATACATTAGGCCGAAGCAGTCATCCTAATACAGGAAATCTGGAAATGATCCAAACAGACCCTTTTCCTTATATGGCTGTTTTCAGTCCCAAACAATCAGTCTCCAACACACCTGAGTCCCGGCACTGCTCACTACAGGCTTGTCTTCTCTGATGTCCACCTTAACCTCTAGCTGAGTCCTCTGGGCCATTTCTCCAGTGTCACCCTTAGCCTGTCTCTCTTCTTCAAGAAGGGAATTCTCTTTTTCTAAGACCGGTTCTTCCACAGCACCTTGGGGAGACTCTTTTTTAGCTCCTCCATCTTTGGCCACTACTAAGTTATAGGACTTCTGTTTCTTGAGCCACGGGGGTAGGAACCGAGAAATCCCTCTACTCTCAGATGGATCCTTCTCTCGCTTCTGGCGGCGGGGACTACTTTGGCTTTCAGCTGCAGGAGATGGCTGGGAGCCTTTTTCCTCCTCTTGACTGGATGACTGATTTTGCTGATTTTCTGCTGCCTCTCTAGCTTTCTCCTTGGTTGCACCTGCTCCCAAATGGTCAGAGTCCTTCTTCACTTCAGCCGCAGAGCCAACTTCAGTAGTCATGGTTACAACTTACACTGTAACAAAACAAAACCAAGAGATGCTACTTTACTAACTCGGCTATTTGAAGTCTGGTGGCAAGAAAAAAGGAAAAGTATGGCAGGGTAGAAGAGGAATGGCAGAGACGAAAGGGAGAAAACACAGGTTGAAAAAGAAGGTTCATAAGCACTAGAGGAAATGGAAACCACTCTGACTTTTAGAATTCTCTATCAGAATCACAGAACCAAAACTAACATCACAATAGCATTGCCTCATTCTGTACAGCTAGAACTTAAAGTAACCAAGACTCAAAATAAAGTGTGATTACTTTTATTTATTTTCAACTAGTTACAGACAATAAATAACCCCCCAAAATCTAATTTTTTAAAAGAAAATTACTTTTCTCTCCATACTTAGTACCCTTTATTATGTAATAAGAAAATCTTGCCAATATTGTTAGAGACACCAAGACACATTTCACTACAATTTCACACACTACAATCAAAATCTACAAAAATGCTAAGTATTATAAAACTTAAATGTTGGGTGCTTAATAGTAAGAAAATTAAATTTGAAACAAAAATATATTTTTTTGCATTCCAGTATCAAATCCTATCATTCACCAGCACTACTTCAATGCAAAAATTAACTGTCGGGAAACTGCCCAACCTCAAACACACTTTCCTTTGTGTACATGATTTTAAGAAAAATATCCAAAGGCCCTAATTCAAATCATAAAAAGACATTATGGTGAAAAATACATCTCATGATTGATCCTATCACAAGTAATGAAAGTAACATTTAAATTAAATTTAAAATAGCTGTCTAAATTTACACACAAAAGGAGGGACTTTTCAAGTGCAGCAGCACTACCAACACAAAGGAAAACAGGAAGGGCCCCACAGAGACAGCAAGATGACACTCATTCTCTCCTCTCTTGCTTATGACATAAACATCAAAGTTCTGGCACTGCCTTGGCCAACATGTAATATCACAGCTGTGTTCAAAAGTGGTACAAACTGAGTGGGTTGGGAAAAAAAAAAAAGAAGAAACTAATGTACATTTGTTTTAAAACAGACTCAAGATACAATTCACAGGCTATAAAATTCATCCTTTTAAGTATGAAAATCTGGTTTTTCGAATACTGTATATTATTCACAAAACTGTGCAACTATTACCACTAATTCTAGAACATTTTCTTTATTCCTATAGACTTTTGTAGTCATTCCATTCCTCCCTCCCTAACAATCTAACACTCTACTTTCAAACTGTATGGGTTTACCTATTTGGGACACTTCAAATAATGAAATCTAACAACATATATCTAATAATAGGTATTATCCAGAATATACAAAGCATTCTTACAGCCCAACAACAAAAATACATAAGATCCAACTTTAAAAATGGGCAAAGGTTCTGAATAGACATTTCTCCACACAGACACATGAATGGCTAATAATCACATGAAAAGATGCTCACCGTCAATAGTCACTAGGAAAGTGCAAACAAAGACACTGTAAGACACTACTTCACACTCTCTAGAATAGCTATAATCAAAAAGACAGTGACCAGTATGTGTGAGGATGTGGAAAATTTGGAATCCATGAACTGCTGGTAAGAACATAAAATGGTGTGGCAATGGTAGAAGATTTAGTAGTTTTCAAAAAGTGAAACAGATTTATCATAGGACCCAGCAATTCCACAAATGAAAACATCTATCTTTACATCAATTGTTCATAACAGCATGATTCATAATAGTAGTCAAAAAAAATGCCTACCAACTGAAGAGTGGATAAAATGTGGCATGTAAAATGGGAGAGAATTATTCAGTCATGGAAAAGAATAAAACACCGACACATGTTTCCACACGGACAAATCTCAAGGTCTGAAAGTTCTAGAAGTCATTTTAAAGGTGATGAGATATCACCCAAGCACTTTAAGTGTGTTAGACATGCACATAATTTCTGCTCCTGAAAATATCTACAAGGTATTATCTTCATTTCATAAATGATAAACAGAATATATGTCACTTGTCCATGGTCACTAAATGGATGACCACACAGATGTGTACACATGTCCTCACACAAACTTCATAATGTAATCCCAACTCCATATGTATGAATGATCTAATTAATCATAGAGGCCCTGGGCTGGTCTTCACAGAAGATTCATGCCAACTGTGAAAATAACTATAGGACGACAGGAACATACTCTGTGATTTACTATAACTAGCCTTGTCTCCCTTCAAAATAAGAAATTTACAAATGAATTATACTGAGAAAATGATATTTTAAAGTTACTACATGGCCATATGAGTACAACTAAGCTGATGTACAGAAAATGAAGATGAAGTGCTAATACAGAGATAAAGAGAACAAACCATACACTTGAACCTCACAAACTCGTCCTCACCAGTCTCCAGTGTTCACAACAGGTTTAAGTTCTGAGAACCTCACAGCTGATTGGAGTTGCCCATCCAAATGGAAGTTATAAGATATTAAACAATGGAAGTGGCCAAGTGGAATATGAATACTTAGCAATAAGCGCAGATACAATTTTACGTAAATAAGCATATTCTTGCGAGCATAGTTTTGCAAGCTTGAAGAGCACAAAACCAAACACTATCTTCTTTGTCAACATAAAATGGTTTCTTGAACAAATCACCAGCCTCAAGAAAATATGACTGGAACTCATCAATTCTCCATAACTATCACACCTACAAGCCTTAGCATCTCAAATGTGGATATGCTTTAAACTCTA
Organism: Hystrix cristata; assembly: GCA_004026905.1. NCBI lineage: Eukaryota > Metazoa > Chordata > Mammalia > Rodentia > Hystricidae > Hystrix > Hystrix cristata. The sequence continues at coordinate 79,239 of PVJO010003954.1, read as the reverse complement.
CCACCCAGGAAAATAGAAAGTCCTGCAGTGGAAGAAGGCGTTCTCACTAAAATGAAAGCCCTGAGGGCTGAGATCTTTCATTTATTTATTGCTATGTGCCCAGCATCTGAACTGGCACCTGAAAGGTGTCCAATAATTATTTACTGAGTGTTATTAAGTTATCTAGTCTGATAGCCTCGTTTTATCAGCAAGGACACAAAGACACGAAGTACTAGGAGATTTGCCTAAAATAACAGTTAAAGAGACAAAATCAAAACCAGAACTAAGGTTTCTCAAATTACAGCAATGCTCGCTACACTAATCTTAAATTACAATCACCCAAATTCCACCATTAGTACAGTTATATAATATACTAAGACCTTTCTACTTACCATCAATCGAAAGGAACACTGCTGTGACCGGCCTGCCCATTAGAGGAGCATAGGACTTTGACGCAATTGCCACGTCGACACGCTCCATCTGGGTTTATAAAAGTGTCCGTATTGTCACAGCTCCACAAAAAGAAGCATGCATCATTTAACATGCAACCAACCAAGCATGCAACCATCATCAATACAGGATCAGTACTGCTTAGGTAAGAACCTGCATTATTGAAAACCATTCTTTACTTTCTAAAACTTAAAAAAGAAGGTACATTCCAAGGCACTGTCTCTATCCCTAGCCCAAACCACCCACCAGATAACGTGCTGCTTAAAACACTGGCCCTTAATTGGAATACTACAGCAAACAAAGTGAAACAGGCAGATGCACAACTCTACATGCTCACAATGAGCTACAAGTAAGCGGGTCATGCTAATGATTAGGTCCAGATGTTTCTGAAAACCTTATGAGAACCTGGGCTACTCTTGAAACCCTTCTGACTAACACAATCCTAAGCACAGAAAGGGGTGGGTATGATTGCATGCTGAAGGGCTCCTGTCCTCTGCTAAGATCATAAACAACGTGAGGCATGTGATCTCTCCCTGTAGAATCAAATACATAATTTTAAGACACAAGATCTACAGATGGAAAAGTATATATTCCTGCACTTCAAAAATGGTGGTAAAGAGATAAGGAAGATTTCTGTTCAAACTCTGAGAAAAAACTGTGCAACAAATAACTATCAATTTAAAGCATATCGGCAGTGTGTGGACAATTCTAATTCAGCCATTCTCTAGATCTGACAAAACTAGTTTTGTTCTGCTACTATTGTGACTGGGAAGAGGATATGCAGAGCATCCTGCTGATAGCTACAATCACTTGCTTATGTTCATCTCCCCAAATTAGCCTATAGCCCAAGGAAAGAGTTTTTTACTACACCACTATCTCCCATTAAAGTATCAAATGTAAGAAAAACAATTGAACAACCCAAATATAGAAATAGCTCAGCAGCTACCTATGGCCACTTGGGAAATACTGGAATGATTCTTCCCAAAAACACTCAACATTTACAAGGAAGAGAAATGGGAAGGGGAAGAAAAGGAAGAAAAGCTACCAGGACAGGAGAAGGAATAACACAGACAGGCAGACCGAACAGACTGCAGGGCTGGAGGAAGCTCAGCAGTGCAGCGCATGCCCGCCATGTGCGGGCACCAAAAGGAACGCATGACTAGACCTTCCACTGTAGGTTATTTTTCTCAAGTACCCAAAGGTCTAGAAAACGCTGTACTCTCTATTCAAGTAAGTATAAATACATTCCAAAGAAACTATTTGTCAGTTTATATGATATGATGAGGATAAACAAGTTATTTTTTAAATAACCTAGTGTTGCCCACCATATAACACACCATACTATACTTACTGATTTTTAAAAGGAGATAAAGGATCTACAAGAAAGACTATTTCTATAAAGATATAAACAAGTATCTGGTTTAAATTAAGCTCATACATTCAAAGACACGAGTGGCAACTCTTTGCTAGCTGAAGTCTAAGGAGGATCAGGTTTCATTCAAATCATGTATTTCCTCTGCCCTTCGTCCTTTTTAATAAAACCTGAATTTTGTTCCACAATCTCCCCAGTTTAACATAAGTGCAGCAGAGGCTGGCTGCAGGGTGGGTCACAGCACTGGCTCCACCAGTCTAGAGCAATCAAAGACTCTTCCCTGCCTTGCCAAGAAGACATGCACAAAGTGTGTTAGTGAGCTTCAGAAGATTTCTCCCACTAAATAGAGCAACAAGAAGGTCCCTTTGCTGCCTCTGAATTCTATCTACAGAACAGGAAATGCCACTACCATCTTGAGTCCACTGACAGATTCAAGGGTGCAGCCTGAGGGTGCAGTGACACACAATGGGGAGCAATGGCAAGAGTCACAGAGAAGAGGTCATCCACAATCATGCTGCACATGGCTGGGTCCCAAATCTGAACCTCCACGATGTGAGACAGCATACCCACTATGCGTCAATAGTGGAGTCAAAGGTTTCAGTTACTTGCAGCCAAGAGCATCCTGAGAGCTTCTGCATATTCTGCAGAAAGCATCAGAAAAAATGCCTTAAGAAATTGAGGCACATACACTTCTCAGTTAATTATTACTTCCCACTGAGTTTTATGGCTTTCCTACCGAAAGGCAATGGTTGTTAAATTTTTCAGTTTTTTCCAAATGCTCTATTTCTAACCCTAATACTTGAGATATCAATAAGACAAGCCATAAATTCTTTACGTATTCTAAATAAGAATGAAAGAAAAAATCAAACTATAAGATTCCCTTTCTTCATGTATTGCAGAGGGGGTAATTTTCAAAATGTCCAATCCCAATAAAGATCAAGACAAGTACTCACGACCTTATTTGTTAGGTGTGCAGCACTGCTGACCTCACTAAGGATTAGGCTGAGAGAAATCTGTGCCGGGCAAAGCTCTCTCCTCAGGCAACTAGGACCATCCTAGAAATAGACACCCTTTCCTGGAGTAAAAGTTATGTAACCAAAGGCTGTGCATAAATCTTTAGGGATCCAATTACTGGACATCCTTATCTCCATAATGATAATGCACATAACTCTGTAACACGGGATACAGCACAGACTAACAGAGGTGTTGGGAACATCCCAGCCCTGCTGGCAGAACCCTGCTGGTTCTTCATCAATCAGTAATGCATACTGAGCTGTATGGTCAGAAATAACAGTGAACTGTATTTGCTCAGATTCCTACTCTCAGGTGCAATGATCAGAGCTGAAGCTCCATTCTTTCTGAGAACAATCTACACCCTATCTACCACTCAGTTAAAACAGCATGGTAGTTTGAAGATCAAGTCTGGGACCCAAATAGAACAGGATTAGAACTTTTCCTCTGCCTCTTATTTGCCATGTAACTATAAGCAATTTATCTAGCAGTACTAAGTTTCAGTTTCTTCATCTCCAAAACAGGGACATACACTGTATGTAGTCACTGTGTGACTCCAAGAATTAAATAGATGCTATATATGAAGTGGGTGGCACTAACAGATAAGTGGTGGGACACTGTCATCAAATAGGGATTCTTTAAAAAAAAAAAAAGGAGGGAGACTGTATTTATTCTCTAAAAGTAACAGTAATAATACAACAGAAGCAATATCAATAATATCAGCTAGTTTTTTGAACACTGCTCTAGAAACTCTACATGTACCAACTCCTTCAATCTTCACAATCCTGTGAAGTAGAAGCTGAAATTATTTCCAGGTTACATATAAAGAAAGTAAAAGAGCTTGCACAAAACAACATAACCAATAAATGCAAGAGCAGGATCCAAACTCACGTGCCAGCTCCAAGACTGTGTGGCACTGTGTCAGCAGCCCCAAAAAGTTCCCAGAAGGTTCCCAGACTTGATCTTCCATTTGGGGATATGTCAGCAGCCCCAAAATGACTTCACTACTGTATAAGCAGAAGCTGGCATGAGGCCAGTTAGTTTATTTGAAAAAAGTAAAATCAATAAATTATTACTACCATCTGGAGTTTTACAGTCATTAGCAATATGTAGTTGAGTATCTTCTCCCCCATAAGTTTCAGTGTGACTTTCAGGGTGTGGGTTGGGTGAGTATCTTACCCTCTTCTTTCAAAACAAATATTTACTGAATACTTTCATAGTATATGTACCAGACATCAATAATACAGGTCTAAAAAAAAAAGAGAATCCTGTTCTCATCTAGTGAAAGACAGGTAAGAAGATTAGCAACTTTTCACTGAATCATAAATTTTAGATTCAGAAATTACTATTAGTTTGAAAAGCAGCCATAGTTTTCTTAAGAACTATCACTGTCAACTGTTCAGGAAATTACACACAGGCATCATGCTTTTTAAACAGCACCAGTTCTCATTCTTAATTATATTTGGGAAACTCATTTTCTCTCTGGTTGAATTCAAATAACTTGAATAAAAAACCACATAAAACATCCTGGTTTTATAAACTGATTCAACCTCAAAACTCCCCAACAAATTTCATTTTTAACTAGCTAGGCTGATTTAAATCAGCCCAATAGGAAAAAAGAGTGGCTAAAAGATACTCAACAGAGTTTAGACAAAAAGAAATCCAAGGGGCACAGAATCACATGAAAAGATGCCCACTGCACTCTTAGTTAAAAAAAAAAAAAAAGAAGCAGCTAAAAATTTAGAATGGAGGCATCCAGAAGTTTATAAATGCCATCACTGAGCAAGGGTATTGGAACACAGACATCTTCATAGAGTTGCTGCTGCAAAGTAAATGGGTACAGATACCTCAATCAACATACAATCATCATGCTCAGAGCTACCAAAACGTGCAATCAACGTGCTCAGAGCTACCAAAACTCCAAGTATGTACATACTTTAAACTACTGTAGTAATCCTACCTGTGGTAATGGATACCACAATACATTTGCACATACATAAAATAATTATGTACATGATTCATTATATTGTTGTAACAGCCAAGGACCAATGTCCATCGATGGGGGACATTATACTACATTTATACAACAGAATATCATGCAGCTATAAAAGAAAAAATTAGGGATTCCACTCCAGTTATGGAACTCAGGCCAAGGTCCACTGTTAACCACAAAAGGCGAGATTCAAACAGTATATGTAACATGCTACCTTTTGGGCTGAATGCAAAGTGTGACAGAGGTACTATAAGCAAGTGAATCCTCACACATACTACAGTACGAGATGAACACAGAACAGCGAAGGTGACTATGCAGAACGGTGGGTGGCACTGGGGAGACGTGGTACAGAGATGCAGATACAGGAGAAAGAGGTTACACTGAACCTAAGTTTTCATAAGCTGAAGTGCTGAAATACTTTATTAGGAGAACAATATTTACGCAATAAGGGAAACCAGCTGGCTGGACCGCTTCCTTGGAGTCAATCCAACTGCCACAAGTGACTAGAAACCAACCACTGTGCCCCATCACAGCTCTAGTCACCATGCCCCATCATGGCTCTAGTCACCGTGCCCTGTCACGGCTCTAGTCACCGTCCCCCGTCACGGCTCTAGTCACTGTGCCCCGTCGCGGCTCTAGTTCTACGCCTTCCATTCTTTTCCAGCTTAGTAACAGCGTTAAGATGGCTTCAAATAAAATTCATTTCCTGGGGGCTGGGGATTTAGTTCAGTGATTAGAGTGCTTGCCTAGCAAGTACAAGGCCCTGAGATCAATCCCCGGCACCAATAAATTAATTAATTAAAATAAAATTCATTTCCTGGCATATGAAATTTAAGATTGTCTCTACAGCCGCAAAGAAACTGATTTCTGCTAATCTCCAATTCAGCAAACCATCCCAACTCCATATATGTTCCTCTCTTAAGTAGTACAAGCTCAACGCTTAAACTTCTACAGCATAATATTTTATGAAGTATTATCAGTTGTTCATTTGAAAAAAACACAGAGTTCCTGAGAAAACCCTGCTTGTTATTTTATCCTTCTGACATCAGTGTGGAGTCGAAACAGAAAGGTGTCTTTCTCTAACAACAATATTGGTGCATATGCAGATAGGCTAAAAAGAGTATTCCTATTCACTGCTGGAGGGGCAGGAACAAGACACTGGGAAATAGAGTTCTCTGAAAGTTGTGGACATTCTTTAAAAGGGAGGAAAATGGAATGGGAAGATGCTTATACCCTCCATCTCTTTTAGCAGTGTCTACTTTATTTACAGGAAGCAGCAGGAAAATATTGGCCTGACAAACACAAGGATGTCATCACATTTCCTGTCCACACCTCTTCCCTGCTTCACATCTGCTACTCTGCTCCCACAAAAAGGGTGAAACTGTGTGAGATAAGTAACTGTGTGTTCCTAGTCAATGTCACATATCTGGTGGCTTCTTGATAAATAGCTTTTGGGGAGCATTTATCTGAACCACCATCATGGAATGCACCATAGAAAAGAAAAATACACTACTGAGCAGTTTCTTCCAGTTACATCACAACCGGGTTTGAACAGAGTAGCATCAACACCAACCATCTCCCTTGATCAGAACGTACGCTAGGGAGTGTACCAGTGGTACTCTACAACTAGTCTGCTACCACTTCTGTCTAAATAAACTCTAGGTTCTGTAGCTACAAAATAACAGCAGTGATTCAGGAGGCTCTTCCCAAATAAGCTAACGACAATCCACCAAGGTTAACTGCACAGGATAAATGCACAGGCTGCAGACGCTGCATTTTAATAGGTCATAAGACAAAAGCTTGTCAAAGCCAATCAAGTCCCCACACTATGACAAGTCCACCAAGCTGGAGCCTAAAGTGATCTCATATTTTCAAATCCGCTTCTCTAAAACCTTTTAAGCGCTGCAGTGGACAGACATAAATACCTAAACCTTGTCCAAAAAAAAAAAAAAAAAAAAAAAAAACCCTTCAGTTTTAAAATTTTGGTCATTAGCTCTTTTGCTATTTTAAATATTTATGACATTTTCAAGGAGTTATCCCAACGCAGAGTGTATGTTCTAAAAAAACAAGACTAGAAATGAATGACTGTCCAATGTAGGTGAACATATCCAGGTGTTGGCACCAGCCTGGCAGTCAGCAGAAGGTATCATAAAAAGGTAGAATTATGGACCTTCAAAGCCTAGAGCCATCAGGACAACTTTCCCAGGTGCAAAAAACTCTTACAGACGTGTCATGTGGAATGCTAACTCTTTTTTCCTTTTCTTTTTTTAAAAGAACCCCAAGCACCTTAGTTTAGTTCAAAAGTATTCTACTAATTAAGAGCTTCAAATAACTACTGTTAACAGGTTCTAGCTCTGACAAGTTTTTACTTCAATTGAATGTATCCTCAGAGGTAAAATTCTCAAAGTTCAACATCTGTGCAAGTGATCTGGTCGAAGATCCTACTAGAAAATATGCCACACGTTTAACCTTCAGAGTCCACCAAAAAAATTCAAGCAAAAGTAATATCAAAGTTAAGTTCTAAATTAACTTTGAGATCCTGCTATGATGTAAAAGTATAGGTCACCAATATATCATAATCTGTACAGCACAACAAAAAATGACAGGGGACAAGGGGAGGGTAATAGAGAGACAGAATATAATCAAAATACGTTATGTGGATATATGAAAATGTCACAAGAAATGCATTATTTTGTTCAATTAATATGTGCTAATAATTATATTTTTTAAAAAGACAGGGTAGACGGGTGAGAAGCTGTCCCAATCATCAGCATCACCTCAACAGTTAGCATTTACTCAACCCTCACATTCAAGTTGCCAGTAATTTGAAGAGACAATTCTCTGTTGGGGCAAAAAGGGAAAACAATCTTTGCAAGTACATCTCCCCCAAAATACCATAATGACTTTGGTCTTATTCCCTATAGTGTCAGCCAAACAGAAAGAATTACAAAGATCCTCCACTACTTACAGTGGTACTGCTTTTCATTTTGTTAAGAAGTAGCACTGAAGCAAAGGTTTTTTTTTTTTAATTGACGAAACACTGTTAAGGCAGGTAAATTATATAAAGAAAAAGTAATAAGATTTTTTTCCTAAGTCTGGATGTCAGAATCTGGGTGACATGGTAAGTTTCACATTTCTTCACTGTGAAAACAGATTAAATATTCAGCAATAAAAGATACTGATACTTCTCCTTATTTAAACAATATTTACTTAGGGTTAAAATGAAATTTCTCATCTTTAAACATGCTAAAAAATAATGTCATACTACTAACTTTACAAAGGCTTCACAGTGCTTTCAGAAATAATTAACTTTCATGTAGTTCATCATATTGTAGCACTAAAAAAAATCAATTCTGAAACAGCAGGGCAAGTATGTAAAACAAACCAACTAGTTTCACTGCTTTCATAGGTCACACCTGGAAAAGGTATTATTATGTTAAAGATAACATGCTGAAATTCAGTATTCAGGAAAATACAAACAAGTGGCCTAAAACTAAACTATGGTCACTGAAAAAATGTATTTTTCCCCATAAGACTTGGTTCAAATGTAACAGAACACACTGTATTCCCTTGCCACCAAACAGTGTACATATCCACATTCCATCTCTCTATGCATTAGTAGTTTCCAAATTTCCAGTCCCATGGTTATTTAATCACACTCAACAGCAAACTTCCTTCACAAGGAAATACAAATACGTATCCCAAAACCCAGATGCTACAACAGAAATGTCCTTAAAATCACCCCTTGGAATACATACGCAGCTTTCAAGCACATCGAGCCTGCTGTCTGCTGTTCCCTGTCATTGGAAGACTTTGGAAAGCGAGTAGAAATCTGGCAAAAAAGCTTAATGAGCAAAGCAGGCCCCACCCAAGCCAGACCCTGTTGGAGAAGGGCACGCTCAGTAGAAAAGCACAGCTTGGTTCCAAGCCACTTCATTCCTCAGCTAGAAATTCACACGGGTCCAAGAAAAAAGTGAGCTTCCTGCTAACCAATTCTATCTACTAACTGAAGGATCTTACATAAAAATCATAATTCTGTCATTATAATTTTTATAGTTCTACCGAGTTTTTTCCCTCAGTTTTTGTGGTAATGGTTTTGCTTTACTTTGCGCCAGCTTTGTTTTCACTCTTATCATTTTTAACCTCCCCTATGGACACCAAAAGTGCATGTATTTAACACACAGTCAAATCATCTTTATCTATAAACTACTGCAAACTACATTTTCAGATATACAAAATATAAAAATCTAGACCTGTCAGTATATAAAGATGAAATGCTTATCTTGATTCAATTGTAACAAGAATGGCTTTTCATTTACATCATACATAAAAATACGCTTCTTTTAACCTAGACTGTGTACGTATGGTGACACAGATATCAAGCAAATAAATCCCTGCTTTACACTGTCAATTCTAAACTGAGAAATCTCTGAAAATAAGATAATCCTACATGCATCTACCCTATGACTACAAAACTTATGGAAGTAGAATTAATGTAAAGTCACTAAAGGAGAATGTATCATTTCTAAAATGTGTCATTCTAAGGCCAAAATGATCTGAGAAACAAATACCATGCATTAAATTCACACAACCACCCCCCCCATTACATTTCCACCATTGAAGTTCTAGAGTTCTTTTCCAGTGTACACATTTATGTTAATTCAGGGCTGCGACAGTGCTTCTGTGCATTTTATAACTTAACCCTGCCACCAAAATGCTCTTTGTCAAACATATGGGAAGGAAGGAAAAAGAAGGAGAGAGGGAGGACAGAGAAGAGGATGATGATGAGGAAAACTTTTATGAATCACAAAGAAAATACCTTTTTAAAAGTCACTCCTTTTGTTTCATTTTTGAAACAGGGTCTTGTTAGGCCAGGCTAAACTTGAACTCACTATGTAGCCCAGGCTGTCCTCAAACTCAAAGCAGTCCCCTGCCTCAGCCACCTAAGTGCTGGGATTACAAGCATACACCCCTACGTCCAGCTAAAAAGTAATTCTATATAATGAAAGTAAAGCTTCATTATCCATCACAATTTTCAGTGGTTCACAAAATGGTAATTTAATGAGTTTTTTAGAAAAGCCATCAATTTTATTCAATTCAGAGGGTTGGCCTTTAGTAAAAGGTGAAAGATTTATACAATCTGAGGAGAAACTAGAGTATGCAGAGGGCCATCCTTTATTCAGATTAAATTCTCACTTTTTACTGTAAATGTATTTTTAGTGAATATATTTTTAATAAATATTGATAGCACAATTACAAATACTTCCTTGAGGAAACACTGGCTCTAAACATTTTTTTAAACATATTGCCCTGTGGGATCCAGAAGTCTGAGAGCTACTGCCCCACAGCACTGGCTCCAGTGAGGCAGACAGTGGGCAGCCCCAAGCTCCATTCGGCTTCGCCTCAGCACACATGTGCCTCTCTCTTGTCTCTTCTCTCCTACTATACAGATCAAACTATGCTCCCTCACAATTCCTATGCTGCACTAACTCCCAGCATGAAGGTGTGTGCCAGTGGAGGTCTGGAGAGAGGATTAAGTTCAGGTGAGGTCATGAAAGTGCTGGACCTGGTCCCCTGGGCGGTGCAGGGACCTGAGAGCTTATGTAAACTCACACTCTTCCCATCTCCCTCTCCCTGTCTCTGAGCAAGACAGCCACTCACAAATCAGAACAGTCCTCATCAGAAACCATGCTGACAGCTCTATTTTAGATTCCCAGCCTACAGAATTGTGAGAAAATAAATTTCTGTTGTTTAAGCCTCCCGGTCTATGGTATTTTGGTATGGCAAGCTGAGCCTTCTAACTATGGAACCAATGCCATTGCTCAGCAGCTTTGGGCTTCGAAATAAAAGATCCTACTCATAAAACACCTCATTGTTCAAACAGAGCAAAAGAGAATTAAGAAAGTGAGTATGGTGGCACTATGATTTGAAACTAGAACCTAGAGAAACTGAGTTCCCAAACTCATATATTCAATAAGTAGGAGGGCCAAAACATACACCAATCAGACCCACTTCAAAGCTAACAGACCGCCAGCTTTACTACCTCTATTTCAACATCCCTGTTTTCCAAATAAGTAAACTAAACCAGAGAAGAGAAGTAACTTGTATAATCCAGTGGGTTACTAGCAAAGAAATATAAAAATCAGGTCCTGTGTCATTTATGCATTTCCAGTAATATTTTAAACAAATTCAAGCATATAAAATATATAGGTTGACACACACACAAAAGTCAATATAAAAAACTGTTCATATGAATTTATATCTATTACATCTGTCTTTGGAAGACAAAAATACACCATGTTTTGATATAGTACCACTATAAAACTGGAAATTAGAAGATTTACCCTCAGAATGTTATTTTTAAAATATTTAAGGGAACTGGTTATCAGAGTGGGGAGTATTTTTCCTTTATTTATGTACATGAATTTACATACAGAATTTCCTCTTAAATGTCTTCCTATTTTAGGGAAACAAGAAAAGGGAATTAAATAAGATGTAGACAACCCAATAATCTAATAGATCAACTCATAGCTCCTCAACATGGATGAACTTCAGTTGTTCTATAAACTTTTCTAACAATCCACACCTCAGCTATATCCATAGCAGCATCAATGACCTATGACATCAGCAGGAAGAAGCAAAAAACTTTTTCCACTAATGCCTTGGCCCCAGTGTGCAAGTTCTTTTTTGACCACACACCACCACAGTTTAACTTCTCTCAGGCTCCAAATCCAGAATAATTTTCCCATGAGTCATCTGAGAAATTTCCTTCCTACCAGACATCTTAGCAATTTTAGACTCATGTGTTGAATTACATTTATTAAAATGTAGTATTATAAAGTCTTACAGATTCATGGCACACAGAGGAAAAAGTATACTGTATGAACTTAGTATTTTATACAGGATATAGAAAGTGGAAGCAAAAAAAGAAAAAAAAAGAAAGTGGAAGCAGATGATAAAGAGGTGATGGCTGACCATCTCTAATCAAAAGGTTGTTTTCTTTAAAACATCTAAAAAGTGTTAGGAAAAGCCTCTTAACAAGTCTTTTTTTTTTTTTTTTCCTTTTTCGGTGCTGGGGATCGAACTCCGGTCCTTGTGCTTGCAAGGCAAGCACTTTAACCACTGAGCTAAATCCCCAGCCCCAACAAGCCTTTTTCTTAATTAACTGCAAAAGTCAAAAGCATCACTTAAAATCACATCACAATCAGATCACTGTATAATCCAGAAATTAAAGTGTATTTTTTCATTCTACTTTATGACAATTATCAAAACACAGAATTACAACAAATTTGGTTTAAAGAGCTGAACTGGCTTGGTGAGGGGCAATTCTAGGATTAGGCAACACCCCATTCTGTGAAATCAGTATTGCAATGAGCTGAGCAAAGGAAGATACAAAAAAAGGGCTGAAGAAAGCAGAAACAGAGCAAAAATAGGTTTCTTTCAAAGCTGCCCTCCATACAGAATTAAAACAGGAGGGCTTTCTTAGCATTCCAGCTCAGATAAACTGACTAGTTGTTATGGCTTTCCTGGTCTTGGAGGCTTTTTTGTTTTGATTTTGCAAATGACCCTCCTTCAGAGTTTGCTTTATGTCGCACCTAACAACTCCATTCTGGTTTGGTCTGGTCCACTGGAGCCAACCCAAACCAACAGTGCCCTACCAATTTCAGTTAACATGGTTAAGAAACATTCTCTGAGTTCTCTCTTTGCATCAGCCCGTAGTCTAGAGCCTAAGGGCCTAGGAAAAGTTCGTTCCCATACAGTCTGAGGAAATTCACAGTCAGAAGGAAGACAGACTCATAAACAGATCATCACATCACGTGTGCTACAGGCTTGTCACACACAAGAGAGGTGCAGGAAGGGCACAGAGGAAGTGGTCAACTTCCTGAAGAGGTCAAGAAAAGCATTATAAGCTTGCAATGTTCTGGCTTATTCTCACACTTTGAATGAGCAGGTGCCACTGCTAGGAAGTAATGACAACTAGGTAATAATGACAACTAAAGGATTAAAGAAAATTAAATCATCCATCACAAACATCACAAACATACTAATCTCCTACCAATCTGATTCATTGATTTTTTTCCTTCAATTTATGGAAAGAAAATTGTTTTCCCACTCTTCCTTGCCTACCATCATTTCCCTTTTTTTCTTCCTCTCCTTTAAAATAGCCATCATTGTTCCAAAAGGCCCTAATAAAACCATGTAAATATCAAGCATATCAACATAGGAGCAATACCAAAAAAGAAAATGTTTGAAATTGAACATCACACCTTTCAGGGGAACCTGGGGAAATACTAAAACACACATAATACCACGTCCTACAAGTCCAGGATGCTGTAAGGAGGTCTGACTCCACATGAGACCCTCCCTCCCTCCTGCCTGTGCCTGCAATCCGCAGAGGATCAGCCACTTGTTTGAGAAACAGTATGTTTCCAATCCTTCCCAGGTTGTAATTTGAAATTGCAGCTCTGCTCACTTCTGAAATTTCTGTGTCTAAACCTGAACAGTGGAAAAAAACCCTAAACACAAGAACAAATCTGTTCTCAAACCACAGCCCACCCCCCCAAAATAATAAACAAAAAATATCCAACGTCAGGCTGGGATACTCACTGTTACCTTTGCCTATGAGATCTTGCTTTTAATTCTGTACATTTGGACTTGCTAAGAACTACAAGAAATTGATCTTTCTTTGCTGATGACTGTTGTGGATACAGACCTGTGTAAACCGTGGCTCTGGCAGTGAGAGACAGGAACGTGAATACACTATACTACAAAAAGAGCTCTAATGTGGACATAAACAATTTAACAATAACTGACTGGATGAGGGGAGGAATGCTTCACAAGATGGCATGTGAGCTGACCTTGAGGATACAAGTACACTTACAGGACAGATTCTAAGTGGACATAATATGCTCCCTAGCATGGGAACAGTACGGGAAGGCCACAGGACCATTAAAGAAAAACAGAACAGTGAGTCCTGCACCTGTGTGGAACACAGGGCGGGGGGGCAGAAGAGATGGGAAAGGAAAGCAAAAGCCAAACAATGCATGATCAGTGAGTATGCTAAACTTAGATATTTTTACTCTATCCTGTAGGCAATGGAAAATAATATCAGCTTTGTATGTCTGGAGGATTACTTTGGCAGCCATGTGAGAACAAATGATACAATGAAAGGAAACTGGTTAAAATGATTCTCCTGTGATCCAGGAGAAAGACAGGGTCAACAAAGATGCAGATAAAGAGATGAAGGCCAGAAATGGTTAGTAAGCAAAAGAGATAGGATTTAATCCTGTGAATTAGATTATAGGAATAATGGCGAACAAAGTTCCTGGGGTTCCTGGCAGTGAAAGGATAGACTATACTGCCATTAACCTAGAGAGAACTTCCAGAAAGTCCAGGAAACAAGGATGAAGGAAGAAAAGCTTCCATTTTGATGGCATGTGGACCAAAGTACCCTCATGACATTCAGACGGGAAATGAGAAGGCCACTAGGAAATATAGGGAATGAAAAGGCCACTAGGAAATATGGGAAATGAGAAGGCCACTAGGAATAAAAGAGGCTGGGTGCCCACAAGAAGATTTGGAACTACTTGGTCAACCAATGTTATCAGGGGTGGACAGAACCCCCAGGCAAAACAGAGTAAGAAAAGTGCTCATAATAAATCTCTAGGTAGATAGATCAAGAACCCTATAGGGAAGAATGAGTGTCAGAGACAAACAGCAAACCCGAAAGCACTGGCAGGAGAGCAGTCACTCTTAAGTCAAGTGCTCAGTCCTATCCACACTGCTCACTGACCACCTCCAGGCTCCATCTCGATCTGCACCTGTGTGAGCCCTGACTTCCTCTCCTGCATCACCGGAACATCATCATAGCCAGAGGAACGGCTCTGAGCTCTGTTCCCTCTCTTAAGTAACTCTGAATCATTTAGAGGAAGGGAAAATTAAAAAAACAACAACAAAAAAAAAACCAAAAAAAAACAGAGAAACAGGAAAGTTTTGGAGAAAATATGGGGAGGAGACTGAACCCAGAAAATACTCAACAATAATTCTCCCAGCATTTATGCAAGCATGTGGCACAAGGCAGGAAAAGTTGAAGAATATTCAACACGAAAAGCAATTAATATTTTAAACTTGACAAAACTTTGGGATTCCTGCAAAATCTTCAATTTTCTAATATGTTGACTGGATTTGTAAATCAGTGTCTACTAAATGACCCAGAAGAATATAATCAAATGGGTGTCAATCTTGTTATCAGAAAGAGGCAGAAAAGAATTAAAAACTCACTGAAACTGTAAGGTTTGAGGAGGGGTGTTTTGTTTTCATCATACTGTGCGCCCTTGCACTAAATTTATTTTATAACATACAGTAACTACGACTGTGATTCCTATTCTCGAATTGTGAAGCCTGTGTCTCAATAAACGCCAGTTTAATAGACAAGACGATGAAGACCACCATCACCATCAGAACCCCATAAGAACATGTGAAAGGTTATAAAACAAAACTCCTTTTATAGAGCTGGATTCTTTCCAGGGTGGGCCTTTAAGACATTCTGACAGTGCACACAAATACTGTCTCTGGAACCAACCCAAACAGGCCCAGCTGCAAGACATCTTCTACTGAAGTTATAAAGGACTCAATAGCAAGCTCTTCCTCTTAGCAAGACAGTCTATGAAAGCCAGCAGCAGAGCTATTTCCCTACAAACTGTTCAGCAGAACAGCTTTCTCCTAATCCAAATCGTAGCTTTATTAAATAGCTAAAATGGATAGTATGTCTATTTTAATTTGTAAAAGAAAATAAAAAATTACTAAAGACCACCTATTTATGGTTTTCATTAAGAAAACTCCCCAGCTGACCCTGGCATAGAAACATACATGTTTAAATGATAACCCATCATCATCACACAAAGAGGATTTGGATCTACAGAATTTTTTCCCTCCAAATGGTGGGGGAGGTACTGCGGTGCTGGGGACTGAATCCAGGACCTTCACATTCCCAGCCCTTCTTTTTTGTTTTGAAACACAATCTAAGTCACCCAGGCTGAACTAGAACTTGTGATCTTCCTGACTTGGCCTCCTGGAGTCCTGAGACTGCAGGCTTATGCCACCACTCCCAGTTTTTACTTTTTCCTCCAAACTTCTAAGAAGTAGTAGTAATGGAAAAAATTTAGATGATCCGTATTCGTGTTCAGAATACTGATTTATTTTGAACTTTATTTAATAAAGTTAAAATATTAGTGGACCACTAATAAAAAAAGCAAATATATCTTGTAATCAACAACAAATAACTCCAAAGCAAGAAAAACAATTCAGATAACCAAATCAATACTTTTGTGGTGATGTTTTTGCTGCTATAGTTCTAACTGCATTTCTACAGCAACACCAACAGGGTTTGTCTGTTTTGTGAGCAAGCTCTCCACTTTACCAAGAGTCTCATTTATGCTTCAATGAATCTCCACACAGCAAATATTACTAAATTCATTCCATACTTGAATAAAATGATGCTCAAAGAAATAGAGTAACCTCCCTTCATAAACATGAAATGCAAAACTATGCAGTGGTTAATCAACAGTCCTGGAGTTAAACATACCCAAATCTGGATCCCGGCATGACATCCCACAATATGCGTACAATCAACCATGTCACTAAGTCCAGAAGCAGCCTGTAACATAAACCTTTCACATAAACCTGCCCACATCTCACATTTGCACATAGGCTCTACCTCACACACCAAAACTTTAGTCAACTACTACGTCTACTCTAACACAATGTATTTCCTTTAGCATCATACTTAACGCAGAAAGGCTGAAAGTCTTCCTTCTAACACCAGGAAAAAGATAGAATGTCTTCTCTTTCCACTTCTATTCAGCATAATACTGAAAGTTCAAGTCAGGGCAATTGGGCAAGAAAATAAATTAAAAAGCATCCTTGAAAAAAAAAATCTAGCCAGGTACAGTGGCACATGCCTGTAATCCCAGCACTGAGGGAGAGGCAGGCAGATCACAAGTTTGAGTTCCACATAGGCAATTTAGCAAGGTCCTGTCTCAAAATGAAAAATAAAATGGGCTGGGGATAGACCTCAAGTGTGAGGGCTCCAGGGGGAGTTAGGGGAACTAACAGGAAAGAAAGACGTACATGATGTCTATCTGTAAAGGATGTAACTTTGTTCATAAAAAACCCTATAGAAGCAACAAAAATAAGATGATAGCACTAGTTCAGCAAAGTTGCAGGATATAAGATCAAAATACACAATCAGTTTTATTTCTATATAAACAATGAACAACAAAAGTAATTCCACTCAGCTTCAAAAAAAAAATAGGAATAAATTTAATCAAAGAAGTATACAACCTATACACTGAAAAACTAGAAAACACTGTTGAAAGAAACTTAAAAAGACGCAAAAAACTGGAAAGGCCTCTTGCGCTCATGAACTGACATATATAACAGTGTTAAGCTGGTGACACTCCCTACAGTGACCTGCAGGGCACCATCAAGGTTCTAGCTGCTCTTTCTGCAGAAATGCTACCTGCAGGCCTTTCTCCCCCCCCACCACTACAAGCTCTGCAAAGCGACATTATGTTTAAAATAAGGGTTAACAAATGGGCAGTCACAGCCTGTGTTCTCTCACTCCCAAAGAGAATTAAGCCTTTATAATTTCAATTTTGACTGACTTATTGAGGAACAGACCACATGGAGAGAAAAGAAATGAATAGATGCTTTAAAAAAAAAAAAACCAGGCAAGAGTCAAGCTGGAAGACAACAAGCTGATATTTATTTGTGGGGAAGGGCCTGGTTTAAAGAAGAAAGTGTGAAGCCTGTGCTATACTTTTCTGAGGAAGAATCAGAAAAGACAGTGAGAAGGAGAAGTTCTTTTACATTTTCCTGTTACAATGAAACCTCTTCTGTTTTTCAAAAGACCAGAGTAAAAACTTAAATTCTTTGTCAATGTTGGGACTTGCATTACTTTGGCTACCAAAGTTAAAACTGAACCATGAGAGCCAGGTTTGGTGGTGCATGCCTATAATCCCAGCAACCTGGACGGCTGAGGCAGGAGGATCACAAGTTCAGCCTAGGCAACAGCTTCAGCCTAGGCAACTTAGTAAGACCCTGTCTCAAAATTTTTAAAAATAGAGCTGAGGCTGCAACTCAATGAGAAGGCCTTGGATCAAATCCCCAGTGTGACAGGGGCTGGGGGGTACACCGGGCTCTGAACCACAGAGAGCTCACCTTTCTGCAAGTGGTACCATCTGAGTAGGGAAGGCGTCAGTGGAACAAAGCAGAAAAATTCAAGAGATACTGAATTGGTAAAATGGTAAGACGATACACGGGAAAGATAGATGGGAGTTCAGAGAAAGAAGGAAAGAAGTTAAAAAGCAATTAATTGAACAGCAAAGCCATCCACTGATACAGTTAACAAAGGAAGAATAGGGAGTTGGGGGCAAGTTAATGTGGTCAATTTAGATTGACTATCAATAAAACAAAAGGCTACAACTCATACGCCAAGAGTAGAGATAAAAAGGAATCTGAGAAAAATATTCCATTAAGCTAGAGCAGTAGTGGCAAACCCACATCAAGTATGCCACACCAGGCTATGTGTATTATTCAAAGCTCTAAAAGGTCTTCCATTTAGAGGAAGCTGGCTATGCTGGCTCACGCCTGTGATCCCAATGCTTGGGAGGTTGAGGCAGGAGGGCCATAAATTCAAGGCCACTCAGAGTCACAAATTCCAAGGCAACCTGACTAGAAAGCAAGACCCTGTCTCAAAAGAAAAATCTGCAGGAAGTATGACACAGAAAGAGGAAAAAGAAAAAACAGGTGAGAGAAATAGGAAAGAAATAGCAAGATGGTAGCCAACCATACTAATAATTAAATACAAACAGTCTAAAGGCATCAATTAAAAGGCAGCAACTGTCCGAATAAAAGAACAAGACCCAGTTTGGTGCTATGTAAAAGGAACCTACTTTAAGGCCATGGATTGGGAACAAGAGAGATGTTATGAAGAAGCAAATGGTGGCATACAGAATAAATTGTGGTGATAAAGCAAAAAGGGAACCCTGGACAGCAGAAATGAGGTGTTTTGTTTAATGTAAGAATGAAGAAAATGTCTCTATAAATGTATAAACATCCCATAAAGTGTAATTTGTATACTATGCTTAGGATATATAATTAAGTGCCCTAAAGTGCTTATAACTTAAGTAATTATACAAGTACATTTGGGTCATACAGCACAACCTGGGTTCAAGTTCATGTTTTGCAAACACCATTGGTTTTGGCGCCTGAAACATATTGATTTATTGCTGTGGACTCCTCCTCTACCCTTATTTCCATGTCCACCATCTACCAGCTTAGGAACATACCTAACATGGCTGTCTTCACATCTCCACAAAATACAATGCTGATCACTTGGGAAGAGGAAAGCTTTAGTGAGTGTGGTAACCAAGCACATACTTATAGAATCTTTATAGATACATTGTCTACAGGGCCTTCACTCATTCCCAAAAGTGTTGTGATTGAATAAGCTAAGAGGCTTTCAACATGTCTAATTCATGTTTCACATAAGAGAATGCTTACTGAGCATCCACATTTTTTTGCTTGCCCTCATAACTATAACATTTCAGTATTTTTGTTCTTTGATTCCAAAGTATAAACATTCTTTAAAATAACAATATCCAATATTATTTGAACTTACAACTCAACCCAGAGGCTCCCACATATGTATTTCTTTCTACTAGTTTTTAAGGTTTAAAATCTTGGCCAAAAACGCTCAACTAACATTTTGAAGTGTTATGCTAATGACTAGAAAAGGTAAAAACAATACAAAGATGCATATATGCTTAACATGCTATCTTTGCTTTATTTCTCTCCAGAAAGGGAGATTTAGTCTTTGTAAAGAAAGACATAAAAAGTATTTTTCTTTAATTTGAGAATCCTGTGAAAAGTTCACATTCCATGGTTATAATTTGTTTCTCTTGGATCTAAACATACACCCACCCATTGGCTTCAAAAAAGTGCTTGGATAGAAATCCTAAGACAGTGATACTTCCTGGAAGTTTCTTTTGAAAAAAAAAAAATTATCTTTTCCGTGAAAGGACAGCCAATAGCAAATAATACAAATGTTCTTTTGAATTAAAACCAGAACCTATTCTTACACGAAAAATATATTCAACAAACATTTCTTCAACAAGTATCAAGAGGATGATTACAAATAGATTTATATCCACAATGTTTGATAAACAATAAGATTCCATTAAATATTAAACAAAATGATTCAGTAGGAAAAATTATGTATCCACAGTATTGTAGGACAATTCCCAATTCCAACACACCTGTCTCTACCACTACATTGTTAGTGTGGCTCCCTGCATCTCCAAGTAAGCAATCAGGGCCAAAGACTGCAATCTTATGTTCATATCCTCCACAGCCTAATACAGTACCTGACATGTACTAGGTAGTCAAAGGAATATTTAATGAATGAATGAATGAATGAATGAATGATTGCATCCAATTGACTAAGCAGTAACAGCTACTCTAAATTCCAGTTTAAAAAAAAAAAGACTCAGTGAAGGTATCACCCCTTTCTGTCCATCTAGGCTCATAGGCTCACTTTGTTGTCCTTTCTCGGTATGTACGTCTACCCCTGACATTACCATTTTGAATTCTTAGTATCAGTTTGACTTGTTAAGTTAGTACCTCAGTCTTCTTACTCACCTGTGAATCCGCAGCCTGGAACGCACACACGTTATTTCATAATAAAAGGTAACAAATACCAAAGATAGCTCCTCAAATGAGCACTCTCAACTTCATATTATTATTCTGCAGTAAACACAACGTAGCAAAAATACAATTTACTATTAAAATTAAATGTTTCATCTTAGAAAAATTTATGCTACCAGGTTTTACTGCACAGAAATACAAAACCACAAGTAAAGTTGGAAATGTCATCCAGTACATTAAAAAAAAAGAAAAAGAAAAGAAATAAGGTCTTCCTGGGTCAGGGAAATTAGAGAATCCTTCACGACACTTAGTATATAATACTGCTAAAACAAATATTTGCAATTATGTTTTTTTCCTTCAAAAATAATAAGGCTAGGGGTGTAGCTCAGTGTTAGAATACTTGCCTAGCAGGCTTAAAGCCCCAGGTTCAATCCCCAGCACTACAGCAACAATAATAGTAATAATAATTTTAAGGTTTCCAGTGGCTCCTGCAGGGCCTATACCATGAAGAGCAAATTCCTCAGTGTAACCCCTGGGTTTAGCATAAACTGGCTCCAGTCCAGCTTTGCAGTCTGTTTTCTGCTTCTCATTTCTACCTCTCACACCCCCTTAACTCCAGCCATCCCAGTTCCTTCAACATGAAATACAGCTTCATGTTTCAGTGAATATTAATACTGATTTTCATTTTGGTTCTCACTTCCTAAAGTAGACTGTCCTCTTCCCATGCCTACTCTTGGGGTGGGGGAGCCACGCCGGGCTCCTAGATATAATGTTAAAAGCAGTATGTGATCAAATCTAACAACAGCTCTGCTACTGATTTTTAAGTCAGGGAATATCCAAAATGAATCTTGGGTTTGAGGGAACCCAGTAGAGTTATTTGTGAGTTTACAATACCCGTACATACACTCACAAGTCACAAGGCTGAGAAAGGGAAATCTGGTAAGAGGCAAACCAATCCAGTGGAATCTCTAGCCAAATTCATGAGCAGAGTAAACAAGATGCCAAGAATGTGAATGTCAGACTGACTAAAATATGCTAAGAGTAAAGTAGCCTATTTCCAAGATGGCCCTGAGATGCAACATGGTAGGTGAAGGAAAACCTCCCAGGGTCAGGAAGATCTCCGATCAGGAATTACAGGGGACAAGCTGAGGCCCGAGCAATCACTGCTCCCACCTGCCTAACTATCCACCCCGGGAAGAACACAACTACAGAACAGGACGTGCCACACAACAGGGCAGGGCAGGGCAGAGCACGTCCTGGGGACCTAACTATGGGACTCACAAGTGACACAGGACAGGAAGAAGGAACAGCACCTGCAGTCTGTGTTCTGAGATAAGACACTGCTTCTACATACAGCAGCTCAACAGCACTTTGTATGGTCTGCCCTAGGTGAAGGAACGACTGTGTTGTACTTATGAAAGCTGCACTGTGACAGACAGATACCAACAGTAAAAGGATCCGTACATTTACATATTATACTTAAACATACAGGAAAGCATGTGCATACATGAGTACCAGATTAAAAAGTGTGTGCGTGACTAAAAAGGGGGACACGCAGCCCTCATAACAGTCAACCTATCTGCCACACCCACCTTCCCTGTGGGCCCCATCTGCGCAGTCCTTTCCTTTCCCCCTCAAATCCTGTCTAATGAGTTTGAGTAACTCTACTCAAGCAGTTTGGGTATAGATATAACTTGAAACAATCTCATATCCTCCTGCCCAAACTCTTCTTATCTCCTCCCATTATTCTCTGTAATTCCTGGTTAACCATACTAGGATATTGAGTCAATAAATACTAAATGACTAGCAAAACAATTTTAACTAGGTAGGGAAATTTGTTTTTTCTGTTCTATTTTCTGTATACCAAATATAAATATTCTTCTCACTGTGCCCAAAGGTAGTAAGGGGGCCTGAGGCACATTTTCTCTGTTGTGGAAAAAGTACTGACCCCAGTATCCACCAGTCCCCTAGGGGACTTCCTTCCACTTAGACCCCTGGTTACATAAAACCATCTATATAAAGAGTGAGTTTGTTTTTGCCATCAAGTTTATTGTAACAGGATCTGTCCTGTACCAATTATATATTTATCTTTAAAAGAAACAGATGGAATGCATGACACAGGGCTTGGAATCATTACATAAAACTAGCCCAGCTGATGCCCAGACATACACAAACACTGTAACTCCTGTTGACCTCTCTCCAGACAACAAGGGCTGGGTCCCAACAGAACCAGCTCTTGTTGGAAATCAATAATAAGCCAGCTCTTTAAGCAGGGTCAGGGCTTATTGGATCAGATCTTTATTTCAAAGTAAAACGAAGACTTGGTACACTTTTATGATCCTGAAAAACATCCAAAATGACCAGCCTATCCCTTTCTGGCACACATCTGCGGGCAGTGAATATACACGCTTTCTACTAATGGTGAACTTTTAAACATTCCATCAAATGAATGACTGCCCTGTGAGCTAAAATTCCCAAAAGCAAGGTCCACTACATTAACAATTCAATGGAGATACATTCAATTTATTTTTGTCAAAGGAAAATAAGCAAGTTTAAACAGAGAAAGTTGTTTTAACCATATGTACAGATGCACAGATAAAAACTGGAAATGCACAACCAAAATGTTAACAGTGTTTATTCCTAAAGTGTGGACACCAGGAAATTTTGCTTTATTTTTTCTATGCTGCCAAGTTTTCTGCACTTGACATGTATTATTGCTTTAATTAAAAAATCTAAAGTCCCTTAAAGCAAAATAATGTAGTTTCCTCCCCTTTCTTTCATTACTCCTACTTAGCAATTCAAAGGCAGCATAAACCAAGATGACAAAGTCCCAACAAAGTTATAATAAAGTGGTATTTTTCCAAGTGGTCTAGATTTACCTAAAACAGACAGCTACATTCATACCATTGCTCCTTGAGTTTGGCACAATGCACAAGACATCTCTGGACTCTTAAGAAGTACATGCTTTCAGATACTGTTACATGGGAGGACTTTTTAAATTAGAGTTTAACTGGATTTAAAAGAATGAAAGGAATTTCCTGGATTTATCAGGGCAATTTCCCAACAGACTTTTGGCCCTACTTCTTCTTAATACAAGGATTAAAGCCACTTAGCAAATTACAGTGTGTACTTGCCACTTTAAATGCTACTGAGAACATGTAAATTAAGAGAGTTTTAAAAAGCAGTACACATCAACAAAAGGCTCCAAGTTCCTGCAAAGAAGCTGTTTTAACAGTGTCCTGTGCGGTTAGTCATTTCAGCATCAACCACCTGTGGTCACATCTAAGTTGCAGAAGGGATCCACTTTCAGACCACACAAGGAACACATACCTACTTAAAATCAAGACAGTCTTTCTTTCCTCTGTCATCATATGACAAGCACTACTGTCAAGTTTGTTATACAACTTTGTTAAAATACCAAACGGCATGTTCACGATGTCACACAGCACAAGGACAGGGACGTATTTTTCAGAACTGCACAACGGCATCTGCAAAATGTCTCAAAGGAGTGACAAAGGCACCTCTTCAGGCCTTAACAAAGAGAACAATGTTTCCACTAAAATACTACAGAGCTATTGCATTTCAGAGGAGAAAAGCAGTAAAAATTAACACAAAACAGAACTAAACATGTATAAAGACAGTCTGTAGAGAAAAATTAGAATCTATTGAGGGAACAAGTTTAATTCATATTAACATGTAAAAGAGAGCTTAATGCCTTTTAAAACTCAAGTAATTTCAAATACTAAACTTGCAAAGAAAAATTTTAAGAAAAATAAAACAATTTATCTCAACAACTGAATTAAAATTTTTAGATTTATAAGCACTGTATTTCTATAATTAGTTGTTTAAAAGATAGCTAATAAACAAGCCATGCCAGCATTATAAGCAAACTACCTCTATCAGTTCAATTCAGGTAATTTCTCATAGTCTAAGAGAAATGTGCTATCTGACCCTCCATTTTACAGATAAAGAAACTGAAGCTTAGAGGTATAAGGTGACTCACCATGAGGCAGAGCTCAGATTCAACTGTGAGTCCTGTACTTTCCAGCTGTGAGATTGTAATTTTCCAAGATATCTTTACTTTGACTCTCAAGACTATAGACATCAAATAATGTTAATATGGGTTAAAGCCAAAATATTTTCAAAAATGGAACAAGAATATTTTCCTAAACAGCATGCAAAATGGAACTAGAAGCTTAATGAACTAGGGATGGTCAGGAAATCAGGATTCATCCACTTTTTTTTAAATTTACTTTAATGGCACATTTTAGATGTACATAATGATAACATTCATCATAGTGGATTTGTACCTGTACATGATATATCTTATTGCTTCTTTTTTTCCCATTCCCCTCCTCTCCCTTCACCCCCTCCTCCCTCCTTATTTACAAAAGCTTTGTCTCCATTTTTTCCTTCCATTTCTTATTCCTCTTGTCCCTCTGATTCATCCACTCCTAATCAACCAAGTAACATTTTCAAAACACAAGTGAGTAACTTATGAAATGTCTTAGGTTTTGCAAATGAGAAGGGGACCAAGACATGGAAGGAGGAGAAAGGGAAGGGAAAAGAAGGGGAAGTAAAAAGAATTAAGATCTGTTATATACATGAACCAACTGC
Organism: Hystrix cristata; assembly: GCA_004026905.1. NCBI lineage: Eukaryota > Metazoa > Chordata > Mammalia > Rodentia > Hystricidae > Hystrix > Hystrix cristata. The sequence goes on along the minus strand of PVJO010003954.1, from coordinate 54,109 downwards.
CCATGAGTGTAATCATTATGTACTGCAAACATATAGCAATAAAAATGCAGAAATTAACTTTTTAAAAAATGGCTTAGGAAGAAACAAAGAGAAGAAATGCCAAGCGCTAAAATATAGCAAATACCTGAATATACTGGATGGAAGAAAAAAATATTTGGGACCTTAAGCTGATCAATGATTTGGGGGGTGGGTGCTGGGGATCCAAGTCAGGGCCTTGCACTTGCTAGGCAAGCACTCTACCACTGAGCTAAAACCCCAACCCCAACAATTTTCATTTTTATCTGAAGTTTATATGCTTAGTAGGTAGTATTCCAAAAAGTTTTTGATGACTCTTTGTTGGAAGAAAAAAAAATTGTTGCATTTATGAACAACAGACCAATTAAAATAAAACTAGTAAACAAGTTACCAACAGGTAAATTTTCCTCTGTGACTCTCTGTTTCTCATAAATTACTGGCCACCCTCTACTTAGAATTCTCCCAGAATACTACTCCCCAACTAATCTTCCTCACCTCCAGTTCTGATCGCACCACTCACCCATTTGGAAAACCTCAGTGACTCTACTGAAGAAGAAAGAAACCCCAAATTCTTCCCCTGAAATGGAGACTTCTGTGGGCTCTGGCTTGACTGAGCTTTCCAACTCGTTGCTCAGTTCCACGCAGGACAAATGCTATCATTCAGGGGGAGAAAGCCACTCAAGTCTCCAGACACACTTCTTGGGCCTCTTCTCAAAACACAGTCCACTGAGCAGAAATGCCACCCCCAACCCCACCCCCCACCAGGTACAGTGCAGCTGCTGGACTCTGAGCTTGCCCAAGACTCCCCTGCCACCTCCAGCTTGATGCTCTCCTTCCCCACTCTGGACCCCACCTCCATCTGCTTCTCACTCAGAGCTCAGCACTGTTCTAAGTTACGAGCCCTATGCACCCAGCCTGCCCAGCCTACTGAACAGATCTATCTCACCATTTCTGTATTCTCCACAGCAACCAATACACCCTTTTGCACAAAGTTATGCTTAGTGTAAACTGGGTAAAGAAATGAGTTAATAAAAAGGAAAAAAAAAGCCAGAGTACCTATATTTTCAAAAGATTTCAGGCATCATAATCTTATTCTTTTATTATCAAGATAATCACCTTAATGATTCAACAGTTATTTCAATATTAAGCAGCACTCTAATGGAACAAATACTATTTTAGCACATTTACAACAAAAAATTGTATATCATCCTTTAAGATTCACATTAAGAAAATGTAAGAAGTGTGAGATTTACTATCTTCATCTTGCACAACTGCTACCCATGGTTAAGAATGATCTCACAGGTCACTATTCAAAAAGATTCTAAATTCTAAGAAAAGCAGAAAGAAACTAGAAATGGCTCTGAAAGAAGTTCTAGATTAATGTATTTTGACATATATAATTCTCCTGAATCACATTAATTTTAGATCTGGAAAGGATCTGAAAAAATAACAGCCAATTCTTTACATCATAGACCAAGAAAATCTAAGAAATTTTAAACTGACCTAACCAACTGAGAGATTAGTTTTTTAAAATACCCTGAGAAATGGCAGAAATGCCCATCCTGTCAAGAGAGCTTTTCCAGGTACTTCCATCTGCACTAACATGGTAAGTCAACTAGGTGGTGAGCGTACATTTCTGGATGAATTTGCCCCTCAGTGTTTTCCAGATGGAGCTTCTTCCAAGCACACTTTCCTCTAAGGGCCCTCTTTCCCTAATGTACTTCACACAGCTGAGCTTCCAGTTTCCTGCTGAGGAAAATAAAATTAAAGTGTAGAATAGTGGTCATTTGTTAAAGTCACAGGCATTACCATCTTTCATCCTCATGCAACAAGTATAAGAGGGAGTGGGGAGGCTCTCTTTCCATGCGCTGTCCAGGCTGGTGCTGCACTCACAGCAGAAAGCAGGAATGCTGACCAGCTGGAGAAGTGAGGGGCACTTGTCCAGGAAGGCAGCAGCTTTGGCTACCATAACTGAGGCGCACAACAAGAAATCCACTAGCAGTTTATTCTTCTGGAACCCCTCGAATAGAATGTTTGTATCACTAACATATCACTAAGTAAAAGGCAAGCCTGTCTTCCCAGAAACCTGGCCCACCCAATTACCTAAAACCCAAACCTGCACAGAGTTTCCACTAGTTCTATCACCATCTCTACATTTGCAAAATAATGGCATCCCGTGAAATAGAATTCACAGATACCCATTCTGTTCCACAAAATGACATTATAAAAAAAAAATGCCACTACACCCCATGCCATCAAAATAGAGCATACCAAGAAAAATGCCAACTCACATTTTTCAGTAATGGAATCACGGGGTATATCCAGAGCTCCTCAGAACTCCCACCTGCAATCACCGATACCACCTTGCTCGCTGGCAGCGCACAATCCAAGGACGCCTGGATTAGGATAAACCCCTTAAGTAGCAGTGCTGACACAATTCAGTCCTAGTGCTTAAGTCAGAGGTGGCCTAGCCCCAATCAGGAAATAATGCGAATGACACTAGAATCCAAAGGTAAACAAATATCTTTAAAAAAGTTTTCCTTTTTTTAAAAATTTTATTTTAATGGTACATTTTAGATGTACATAGTGATAACATTCATCATGGGGGATTTGTACCTGCACATGATATATCTTGCTTCTTTTCTCCCATTCCCCTCCCCTCCCTTCACCCCCTCCTCCCTCCTTATTTACAAAAGCTTCGTTTCCATTTTTTTCCTTCTATTCCTTGTTTCTCTTGTCCCTGTTCCTTCCCCCCTCCCCCTCCCTTGTTCCCCTTCCCATTTCTTTCTGCAAAGTCAAAGAGATGGAAAATAATTCCAAATTATTTGGACAGTATACATACCCATTACTATCTAAATATAATGAAAGAGAAATGAGATCACATTATAGTAACACAAACTTTTTGCACAAGTAAATCATAACTATAGGCTTCGGAGCATAAATGTGTGCACGCACATATCACCCAAGCATGCTGTGCCCATCAAGTGACAGGGCTCTCTTCTGTGTGACTCAGGCATCAGTCTCAGTTTCTACATTCTAACATTTCCACGGGGAACAAATTGAACAAAAAGGAAATACTTTACATTACACTGAACGACTCTTCAGTACAACACCAGAGACCTTAAGTACAGCACTTATAAAATATGCAGAGTGCTGCCAGAGGAAAAATGAATTCTTCTGAATTCTGATTCTTCCTACTCTATCTAGCAACTCAGTCCAATTTCCATCCTATTTCTCCAGCACTGAAGCTGTCATCTGCAGTGGAGTTTCCCCACCCACCCCAATCATTTCAAAACCTTCTGGAAAAGAACCAAAAGCATAATCAACATTGCCAAATGGCATTCAGATTTAGTCCCCACCCTCATATCTGGCTATCTATCCTGCTTATTTCTCCACTTCTTTCCATTTTTTTCTCTCTCTAGCTACAAATAGATTCTAGCAATTATTTCTTTCTTTATTCCCTATTCCTTATACATGTTTTTAACAATACATTTCCTCCCACCCCAACTTTAATTCTTCTCTCAAAATAATAAAAGCCAAGAAACATACAAAATGGTCAGTAAGTCTCCATGCTGCAGAATGTAGTAGTCTAAAGATTTCCTGTGCAGGGATTTTTCCAAGAAAAACAAAAACTTATGATTCTCCACCAGCTATTTTTTCAGAAACTCCTCCACATCTCACCAAAATCACCTCAGCTGTCATATATAGTTTCTTTTAGATTTACATTAAGGCCCAGCAGAGAAGAGGGTGAATCTGAGGCCACAATGACTGCCTCTGAAAGGACATCCTACTACCTGTTGACTGAAACAAATGTGCAAATCATGCCAGACTTGCTTATTCTTCAGAGATCTTCTTTCTATCAGCAGTGTCGGCATGACTATAAACTCACAAGACCAGATCCCCTTACCTGCCCCAAATGCACTCAGGACACTTTTAATACTACACCACGGCAATAAACTAAGAGCCTACAAGGTAGTCTACTGGTGCTCTGGAGTCAAAAGAAAGTGGCTGGGAGAAAAAGAGAAAGAAAAAAAGGGGGCGTGGGGACGACAGGACAACATCCTGTCCTTCAGGTGGAAACCTTGCAAAGTTAACAATCAATGAGTCAAATTCCAAGACAACAGTAGAACAAATGTCATGAAGACTATATGTGAATTATGGCCAAAAGAATGATAAGGCTACAAATTCTAGTAGGAATTCAGCAAAATAAGGAAAATAAATATATTCTGGAGTGAAGGAAATTTGGTATATGAGATGATAATTAATTTGGCAAAATCATATGGGGTAGCACTTTAAAAAACTTCAAATATGCTTATGCTAAATGTAAAACACATTTTAACCCATAATCCTTTCGGGTTCACACCAAATAACCCTAAAATAGCAACGACCCAACCATATCATAAAATGGACTTCAAACTTCTCCCAATGACTGTGTCGAATTAACAGTTGTGTTTGAGTGGTCTCAATTTGTGTGTGTGTGTGTGTGTGTGTGTGTGTGTGTGTGTGTGTGTGCTGAGGATCAAACTCAGGGCTTTGTGCTTGCAAGACATGCACTCTAACCACTGTGCTAAATCCCCAGCCCAGTTTGTTGTTTTGTTTTGTTTTTTTTATCCTCTAAGCTATAACTAGGGCAACCCTCTCTGGGTTAACGATCTCTTATTTATCTTAAAGACAAAAGCATTTCACAAATTCTCCCCAGTAAATAAAGCAAAACAACCAGAATGCTTTATGAAAAGTATACTGGAATCTGTTCTAACTCCATCTCTGAACGGAGAATAATTTTGAACAAGTCATTTAACTTCCCTGTACTAAATTTCTTCATCTATAAAATAAAAGGAGGGGAAATTTAACATCTTAAGTGTTTCTTAGTTCTAAGATTATACATTTTTTAAAGTATCTGTTATGGTGAACTGTGTACAAAATAATAGTGAGTGGAAAAAAGATCAATGCCAAACATGCGAACCCCATTTGTGAGATGCACACAAATCTACATTTACTAAAGTAGTCCACAAAGGGCTGGGGATTTAACCCAGTGGTTAGAGTGCTCACCTTGCAAGCTCAAGGACCTGAGTTTGATCCCCAGCACCAAAAAAAAATAAAAATAAAGTAGTCCACAAGTTATGAATGTTGGATATGAATGAGGATAGAAACAACATAATTTAACTACGATTATTCTGAAGGTAAGAATAAAGTTGGCTTTTATTATTTATGCTTTTCTGTTATTATAATCAATAAATCTGTCAATTTATCATTAAAAAGACCCAATCTCTTGAATCCAAGTCTGACATTTTTGAATCACAGCTCTCAGCCTCTATGAAATAAGCTGAAAATCAGAGTTCTCTCAGAAATACTGCAAACCCAGCCTTAAATTAGAGGGGAAAACTCTCGACTCTGTTTTCCACAGCTACTTTTCTCATGGAGTCTGAAATCGCCACCCTCGCCCCTACCTCTCCTCACAAAACCTCTTGGGAGTGACTGACTGCAAGTAACCTAAAGCTGGAATTTCTGGGACTGTGAGGTTTTCTAAAAACATTGTACTGTCCTCCCTCTACCTCTGCACACAACCAGAATTGGATTTCAAACTTATTTTTGCAACAAAATCTCACAGTAGTGCTTAAAATGTCCTTCCTTTTCTCTTTTTTCTCCTTTTAAGCATGGGCAGGCAACATTGGAAAAAGAAGAAAATGATTTGGCATCCCTAGAAAGGTGACGGCACTATCACTGAAGGCTGTGAACTGTGCCTGGAATGCAATCTGTAGCTCGAATGTCTTAGCCTGCCCGAAGCACTATAATACATAGCACACCTCCTTTCTGGCCCTAGAAAACCTCACAGGCACACTGGACTCTGCTTAGGAAGCTCTCTACTACAAATTTTCAGTTTTAAGCCTTTTGTAGAACACCATACCCAACACTTCAGGGCTATCCTGGGGAAACCAAACGTCAGTAGCTCTAGTCCTTTATGCAACACCTGGCAGGCCTAAGAGAGACAAGTTCTTCACACCTATCTGCAGGCAGTCCCTGACTCACAGAGGTTATACTCCCAAAGGCTGATGTGGAGTCATAAAATGAAGCTGGCATGTAACACGCCTCAGTTCCTAACATGTAAGAAGAGGGTGACACTAACGAAACAAATACCTGGCTGTTCACACAGACAAAATAATGCAAGTAGCAATGATGACTTCGGGCATAAAGTCACACACTTTTATTTAATTATTACCATCATCATCATCATTTTCCCCCACAGAAACAATCATTTAGAAGGGGTATTAAAATCCCTAAATCTAAGGTTGTCCAATTATCTGTAATGCACTTGAAAGTACTTGAAAATCACCCATTTTTTAACACTTGTAAGGGAAACACACAGTAAGGAGTTCCAACCAAACACATCTGTCCTCCAACGGACTAGGTGCACCACCCTCCATCCGCATCACACAGCAAAGGGTCTCTACTCTCACTCTCCTCCAGCAAGCTCCCACCCTAGAGACAGGCAACCTAACAGAGAATTGCAAAGGTGAAAGGAGTGAAAGAATCCAAGCCTCTGCCCAAGTTACCCACGGCCCAACTCCAAAACAACCCTAGTCTCCTTTCCTTCCCTCTTCCAGTGCCACAGATGCAGCCTCCCAACACCTGTCCATTTTGGTCCAGTATACAAGGAAACTGGACTCTCCACCTCCCAAATTCAGGATAGAAACCAATACGGGTTTTGCAATCTTTTATCAAGATTTTACTATTCATAACAAAAGGAAAATGGATAAGCAAAGCCCAAACATGTCTGTAGTTTTAAAATCACACTCAAATGCTAATTTTTAAAAAATTAAGACAACAAAAGAAGCTAAGCCTCATTATTTGCAATTCCTGAGACAATGTCTACTTCATCTCTTAAAGAGCTTTATTACCGGCACAAATCTCTAGAAGTTTGTTCACTTTCTACTATCTATTGCTAAGTATATATGTCTTGGGGAAGTATAATGAAGAAAGTTCTGCTCCTGTGATCCAAAGCACATTCAAAGTTCCATCCCCTCATGGCCCGGCTTTCACAGATTCACAGGACTTGGAGATGGCTCTGTTCTGGCACCTTCCCAATCTACTTCCTTCAGTCTGACAGTGAAGTTGGAGAGACAAGGTGCTGAGCCAGAAAATCAGCCAGTACCTGCACCCAGCCTTTCTCCACCACCCAGCCATGCTTTCCCAACCATGTTTAAAGCCTGAATCCCAAAACTTCACCACATACAACGCATTCAAAATCTGAACATCTTTTATTACCCATACTCCTGATCCTTTCTATAAGGCCAAGAGCAGAGAACTGTGTGTTCCTACTTTAAAAAAAAACTCTCCAATGATCCTGTTCCCACCATCTCAGTTACCCATTCCCAGGTTCATACCAAGCTTTCAAATTTTTCCAGCTGTGACCCAGAGTAAAATATTTACATCCCAATCTAGTTCACAGATACACAGTAAACACCCCAGTTTTAATGGAAACAAAGTCTTCAAGTGACTATGTGTGATCCACTCTGATCAAGACCAAAGTCTAAACTTAGGCAGTCTGTGCTAAATCTATGCCCAACCCTTCCATTCAACAAACCTCACTGCCAGCCAACAGCCTCTACCAGAGAAAAGGGCACCTCTTTCCTCTCATTCTCTTCTTTCTTTCCTCAACCAAAGGGAAGCCTTCCTTTCTAAATTCATGTAAAAGTTCTTTACAGGCTAGTTGAGGCCCTAACTCCCATGCTGTTTATTCTGTTTCATTCTTTTAAATGCTGGTCATGACCTCCTAAAATGTTTTCTTAAAAAACCCAGCCCTAGACCCATAACCCTACTATTACCTCATTTTCACACGGCTAACCCCTGATTATCTTCTGTCTTTCCAGTTCAATCCCTCTTGAACTCCAACTCCAACAACTCTTTGAACCTGAGTAGATGTGCCCTCTCGCCCTTCCCACCACCACTGTCTTCCTTCCCCTGCTGAGCCAGCCTGGATTCCTTAAGCCACCATTACACCTCATCTCCTTTCCCCCATCCTCCAGTACCTGTTTTTCGGTTACATCTAACTCTGACTATAACTCAGACTTGCATCCAACCAGCTGAACAAACAACCAGAGTGAATTTTCTCAATTTCAGTTCATACCCACAAACCTTAAAAAGACCCTTAATGATCCCCAGAAACTGTACAAAATTCCCTAATCAACACATATTCCTATTCTGCTGGATATAAATTCCGTGCCTGCACGTAAGAAAAAAAATTACAGACTCAAAATATGGAATCAGACACTCATTATGGTCTCAGCCATAATCAAACTAAAGATATCCTCCGGAAGGGAAAATCTAATATTTTATTTAACACACTACTCTGTTACCCAAAAGAAAAACAAAAACACTAGCCATGAGGGGTAGAGGAGTATCTCAGGACAAGACTGAGTTCTAATAAGTTCAAGGGCACAGAGCCATTAAACAAGAGAAGAAAAAGAATATTTACTCTCAAAAGTGGTTCTGTTTTCTCCCCATTATGAAAATGTTTAGTGATATTTATTCTAATTTTCTTACTAAAATAGTGAATGTGTCACTATGTTCTCTCTAATCACTGTCAGGCATAACAGTTTATTGTCCAAGTATATTGTTCAATCATGCAGACACCTGTGCAGTCAGGCATGCTCAATTTGTAAGGGTAAAGTCCAATGGCACGGCCACAAGTGACAAGCACCAGTGCCCTGCTAGTGGGCCTTTCACTGAAAGAAACAACTTTTCCCACAATTATCTCTAAATTGAATCCAAGTGTCTAATAAATGTTTTCATGTTATTCAAAAACAACAAAAATAATGCACATATAGAGTTGTATTTGTTTTCTAACTCAGGTCAGTAATGCACCTATGATACACCTAAGAGAACAAACCCCACAGCAGAATACAGCTCTCTTTCCAAAATTCAAAAGCCAGGAGAAGTGAAGGCTAATGAAGTGTACCTGTCCAAAGGGACAAGACGCAGCCTAGCTCAAAATTGAAGGGGCTACAGAGGCCCATCAATGCAAACACTGCAGGACCTCAAGGGCCATTCCTATGATTCTGAAACCCTGTTCTTCCTGACAGGGATTAAGAAAAAGAAAAGGACAGGACACACACACACACACACACACACACACACACACACACACACACACAGAGTAGGAACTCTACATTTAAATCCATCTGGCAGGAAGTAGGCAGGATCATATTCAAGTACACGAAACACTGCTCTTCAGACCAAGAAGACACATTAACTTGGAGGAAGCACAGGAGAAAAGCAAACACTTCTTGGATATCTGCGGATGTGGTTATTATACAGGACCTCCAGCACACCCACAAACCACACCAACATGGTCACACTAATGACCATAAAATTCAATTAGTAATCACAGCAATTGTAGCAATGTTGCAATTCCTACCTTGCTTACTTAGAGCCCTTTGCTCACACCCTGACTTTCAATCATCCACCAAATCACTTTCCATTACTGAGTTGTAAGGCAGCTAAGGTGTCTGCTTCTCCACCATTCATTCACTAAACACTTAGGAATGGCTTCTACATGTCCACCACTGTTTGTACATCACAGCCTAGTTAAGGAAGAACACAGAAAGTGAGCGCATGAGCGCAATCTATTCTGAGAAATACCTACTACATCAATAAACATGCAAAAAAAGTATAAGAGTAAAGGAAGAAATTGGATAAAACTGGAGTCATACTTCTGCAATGAAGGGAGTAAAGAAAGGAGGTACAGATGCCTCCCTCACCCTGTGCTTGCAAAGACATCAAGTGCAAAAGACCAGTATAGGTTGCTCCCATCAACTTTTTGCATTTAATCAAAATCACAAGTTAGGCCCAAAAATTCAAAAGGTAATAAGATGCACAAAAAAATTAATTTCTCTACTACCAGGGTAGATATTTAATAGATACCAGACTCCAAAATTTCTTTTTAAGATTTTCCAAACATTCCACTTATATTTCAGATTTTGGTTTACAAGCTAATGTGCACTTTATAGATATGTACAAAGCTATGCATATCAATCACAAGTACATTCTCTGGCCCTCAATATTCTAACACTGCACTAGCTAAAACCCACCTTTGGTCAGTATCCTTTTCCTTCTTTGACTTCTTTCCCATCCCACAGTTAATTAATTTTGGCTAAGATAATGACAGATATCAGTGGAAGGTGTTAACTTCCTCTAAGTCAGAGGTAGAGGGTGAAGACAGGAAACGGGAAAAACAAAATCGACTATAAGGGCAACATGTGTTATTGAACTTAAAGCGGGGTGAACAAACAGATGGATATTCTCTTCCCTCATTTCTAGAAGAGAGGAAAAAAACGTCCAGTTACTACTGAGTTGTTTTGTTATGAGAAAATTTCATAAAGTAAGAGTTTCTAAGGAATTAGATTTGGCCCGGGGCCTATGCTCACTAGATGAGTTTCACAACCTCTGCAGTACTGACATTTTGCAGTGAGAAGCTATCCTGCACATTGTAGAATGTTAGCCTCTCTGCACTGGATACTAGCAGCCTGCCCTCAAGCCAGACTGTCTCTACCCACTGCCAAGCATCTACTAGAGAATCACCCATCTGCCATTACGGGGGCTGAGAAGCACCGTGCTGGATTATGAGCCTAAGCTATTCAGTAAAAGTACAATGAAGAAAAAACTGATGTTGATGAATAGGACAAAATACTCAAATAAACGTTGTGCCCTAGCCAGCTACTGTCAACATTTTAACGAAAAGTTAATAGCTATCCTCAGCAGAAGAAAATAAGTCAAATTTAAGGCCAACGAAGTCTGGAGCATTTAAGTAACACTATGACTGTGTGTATATGGTGACAACTGCTGATTCAGACCACAAAATCATATTAAATGATTAAGTTTACTGATGTTCAGGTATGGCAGAAGCTGCAGCTAAACGCTTAAGGAAAACACTAAAAACATTAGAAGGAAACCAAGTCTATTTTCACATATCTAAGCCAAGAGTATTCCAGAAAAATACTCTTAAACAGATTTTTATTTTATAAAATGAGTATGTGGAATAGCAACTACTTTGAAATAATTAGGAACATACAGATAGGTTCCCCATCCCAGCTCCAAACATTTTCTACCTACAAGACAACCTCTGAAATAATTCCCTTTCCAGATATGTAAATGATATAACCAAATGTAAGGACATCAGCCTTGTGCCTGTGACACCATCAGTACCAATAAAAGGCAATTACCAGTAGTTAAACATATATTTTATAAACATGCCACTAAGACAAAGTAAAACACATTGCCTAACTGAACTTGGAAAATAAACAAAATCCACTCCTGATCAATTAACTGAAGAAAAAAAAAAAAAAAGACCAAATCTATTCCTATAAAATACATGCTTTAAATGCCAAGATTTACCTTCACTTTTAAGGTGGAAAAGATTACCATCAAAGCACATGATTATAATTAAAGCAAAATATAAACGCTGTCTTTTTAAAATCATTTAAATCAAGTGATTTACCTTCACTTTTAAGGTGGAAAAGTAAGATTACCATCAAAGCACATGATTATAATTAAAGCAAAATATAAATGCTGTCTTTTTAAAATCATTTTCCACTTGTGTTAATTTAAATATATTTCCCAGACTTTTATCCAAAATCAGCCAACATCATCATTCAAGTGGCTGAGATTTAAAATTCACTTAATAAATGTTTTGTGAAGCCTAATAATCAAGTGGGGAAGGCATTTTCTCACACATACCCACAGCCATTTGGAGTTGCTGTTTAGTCTTACAGAAGTTGTTTTCTAGCCACAAGCTACTACAAAGTGTTCAGACCTTTTGGCAGCAACACAGGAAACTGCCCTTTTCGCCCATTCTCCCACAAAAATGTAGTCAATTTCTAGGCAAACCCACCTCTCAAGGCTACTTGCTTCATGGAGCCAAATGCACATAATTTGTCATTCAACAATATGAAAGAACCCCAAATAGTTCAGATTTTTGCAAAGAAAACTGAAAAGCAAGCCACCAAAGACATACAGGGAAAGTTCTTTATTAAATCAGCTCATAAAGTATATTATACCAAGATTTGAAATTTATAGGGGCATTTGGAATCTATTTCTGTTTTCTCGTTTGTCCAAGTCATCAAGGATCCATTGGCAACATGTGAAGCCATTTCCGGACCCTTACTTATCACTGGCTTCCCACTATTCTCAACCTGCTATGTCTCATATAATTAGTTAAAATTAAAATAAGCATCATAAGCATAATTTTAAAAAGAAAATAACTCAGGTAGACCCTCACTATCTTCCATTTGAATCTGGAGTTCTTCTACAATCTTATGCATCACATAAAAACATTTAGGAAAGTCACAAGGATGAAGCTGAAGTTCCACTCAGCTTTTTATTCAGCCACACAAAAATCAACCCACATTTTTCATTAAAGGAGAGGTGAAGGTAGAAGGTAGTAAAATACCAACAGCTGTAACATTAATTTCTAAAAATGAACTCAACATTCCTTTTAAATACAAAATTAAAGGCAACCCTTTGAAAATCAGCAATTCCTTTGTATCCCATTTGGCTGAAAATTTCACAGACTAATCATTTATTAAAAATACAATGAAGCCCAAATGCTGAAAAGGCATCTGTAGTGGCTCACAAAATAATGCTAGATACTACGGGTCCCTGGAGAATCAAATGCCAAAATTTAACTGTTTAACAAGTTTCTATGAACAAAGTTCAAATCTTTCAGATAAAAAAAAAAATCCACCCAGTATTTTCCAAGAACATTCTCTGTCTGCACAGATGACCTGCAAACGCAAACAAGTTCCAGTAACAATGCACAGGCAACTTCTCCAAAAGGGTACAATGTCAGAAACTGTCCAGAAGCCACACATACAAATGATAAGCAAAGGAATCTCGATTCAAGTACACTAGACCCACTATACTTGACTGAATGGAAGATAATCGATAGAGTATTTTTCAGTCTGAGTCCAATATAAACACTAATTTAAAATATACTCCAGTTCAGGCCAGGCATGGTGGTGCACATCCATAATCCCAGCACTTGAGAGGCTGAGGCACGAGAATCATCCTGAGTTCAAGGCCAGCCTGGGCTACACAGTGAGTTCAGGGCCACCCTGGAATACACAGCAACTCCCTGTCTCATAAAACACCAAAACCACATAAACAAATATACTCTAGTTCAGAATTCTTTTCAAAGGCACACTTTGAATTATTCCAGGAAAATAAATTCTATATCTGATAAAGGGAAGAAATCTGAAAAGCAAACGAAGGAATTCAAATTAGAAAGTCAAAGGGAAATGCTGACACATTCAGTAAGCAGAAAGATTTGACTTGCCTGTATCTAGGTACAAAAAGGCACATTTTTTATTTTAGGTAATTTTCCCAGTTTAAATAGCTAATGCACAGTGGAGCAAGCACTAATTGCAAACATGCTTTCCTACACTGTTCACCAAAAGTTACTAAATCAGACTTTCTTTTTTTTTTTTTTTTTAAATCAGACTTTCTTCTCCATAACCAAAACAGAGTATCAAAGAGATTTCACATTATGGTTTATCATCTTATCAGCAACTTCAAAGGACATTAGTAAATGTTAATATTTATGAGAAAACATCTGTGGAAAGAGAAGGAAGCAATAATCTGTGCAGATTTTCTCTGGTGGATCTGAAGTCATTTTAAATGCTACTCAACGCCAGTACAAAATAGCCTGTAAAATGATCACCAAAAAAGCCAAAATGCATTTCTTGAGTTAACTGTCCATATTACACAACGTACTCTCACCCAAGTAAACAGCAACAGCAAACAGCTAGAGGTCTGGCCAAAGAAGACAAAAGCACTCAGGTTCACCGCTCCAGCACATGGGCTTTCTGCTCCGTGTTGGAAAACTTCAAAGGAAAGATTTACTTTAGACTTGAAATAAATAGGCAATTAAGTAATCTCTGTGCTACTGCTACATTTTTAAATTTCTCACATTAGAAGCCTTATCTTAAAATAAAACTGAACTTTTCTAAACAGCAAAAGAAGTTAAAAATATAGACTTGGCATGGACTTCCGTCAGCTCCCCTACACTCAATTAATATTCACTGTGAATTAGAACATTAAAAAATGCATGCTAATACTGATGAGCAATAAAAAATGACAAGAGAGATGCATTTATTACCAAATGGGTTGTCTGCATCTGTATTTACACATAGTATAGGGAAGGTTTTTTTCTATGAAAGGATCTCTGCTTGGTTTCCTTTAATTATGTCAGACACACTGAAGGCCCTGCATGTATCTAAATGAAAAACTCTGGACATTTAGTTTCAATAAAACCAGCACTTTCTTGAAGATGGGTTCCAGCTATGAATTGTCTACATTTGTGTGCTGGAAAGGGTGAAAAGGGCAGTCCTCTGCGTTGCTGCCAATGGCTGAACAACCCACAGTCGCCTATGGCTACTATTTGCTGAGAAGAAAACTGTAATTTCCATGCTTTTGGCATCTTGGACAAAATACGGTGATTTTTTTTTTTCTTCGTTCACTCCTATTTTCTGTTACACTCGTCTAGTAAAATCTTCCCCTGCAATATTATAATCATATTTTTTAATGATCTTGCTTACAAAAAGAATGTTCAAAATTAATGCTCAGCTGCTTAGCTGAAAACCAATTTTCAGCACGTGTGTAACTTTTGAACATTAAATTCTTTCTGGTTTTCCCCATCCACAATTAACACAGTATTAATTTTTTCCAAGTATTTCCATAAAGGAAGCTCTTCTTAAAGTCATTCTCCAAATATTTATTAAGCATTTAATAACACACACACACACACACACACACACACACACACACACACTCTTTCTCTCTACCAGTCTGTTCACTGAGAAGACTACCAAAATGAGTAAGAAAAACTCACAGTCCTTAAGAAACCAATCAAGTAATGGATAGAAACAAAAATGGCAGAATTCTGAGGGTGGAAGGGACCAGAAGGTCTATTTTTCATAAATTCACTGTGAAACCATTTCATAGATGGTTCTTATGTACAGTAAGATTTAAGAACTACTATAGTCATCACACTCCAAAGAAAAACAAAACAGAAATAAATCAGTAAGTTATTATTTACTTATATGACTCACCACTGGATCTCTTCAATTAGAAAGCTGTTATATTTAAAACACTGCTGTTAAAAAGAAAAACTTATTTCCTTATGATTTACTCAGGAAAAAACTTGCTGCATAAATAAGGTATACCTAGACATTATATTTTGCATCGGGAAGAAACACAAAACTAAAAAGAACTAACTAAACTAAGAATCAGAAAAGGTAAATTCAAGTCTAACTATTGTGCTTAATTTGAATGAGAATAAAAATCCTATATGATCTACTATGTCAGAAAGTAAATAGAATGATTTAATGAAAAACATATATGAATGTTCTGCAAAGAGTGTTAAAGATTTAACAATATTATACCACTAAACTAGGAGTAACTTGCTCAGTGGTTTTCATATCCCCAGTAGGTAAGACGGTGTCAGGAATAAAATGGGCAATGAATTAACATTGGTTGGTTTTAAAACTCAAATTTTAGGCTTCCAGAAAATTCACTAAACAGTATAGATACTTTCCAGGTTAGCACATTTCTAAGCAGCTAAAGATGGTAAGAATATTTTGTATAATTTCAATACCGCTTTCCTTTTTATATTAATAATACTACCATATCCATAGTCTTTTGTGTTCTTCAGTCAAGATACATATCCAAGGAGTGATGGAAACATGTAGTGAATGGTTAAATTTAAAATGTATATATAAAAGTCTTTGACAATATCCAACATCTATTTAAGATTAAAAAAAAAAAAACTTGCTCAACAATTGGTATAGGTGGTCCTCACCAAAATGTAAGAGCCGTCTACGGCAAACCCACTGCCGACCTGGCTCCTGTTCAATGTTGTCTTCTAAACTTCAACCAGAGCAATCAGGTAAGAGAAAGGAAGAAGTCACATTATTCTTATTTGCAGATGGCATGATCCTTCACACACAGTAGTGACAGCAAACCTTTTAGACCTTTCAATGATAACAAACAGCCAGCTGCAGCATGTGTGCCAGAGGTTTGCCACCACTGAACAGAGGATCCAAAAACTCCACCAGAAGACTCCTAGAACTAATAAATTCAGCAAAGTGGCAGGATACAAAATAAACACAGGAAAAAAAAACCCAATAATGTTCCTATGCATCAAGAATGAAGGCACTGAGAAAGAAATCAAGAAAACACACTCATTCACAGTAGCTTCAAAAAAAATGAACTATCTAGGAATTAACCTAACCAAGGAAGTAGAAGTCCACTATAACAACAACTATGTTACTCTGAAAAAAGAGACTGAAGAGGACATTACAAAATGAAAAGAATTCCTATTCTTGGAAACAAAGAACAAATATCATCAAAATGATATACAGCATGAATGCAATTCCCTTCAACGTATCATCAGCTTTCTCACAGAACTAGGAAAGACAATCTAAAATTTTACGGACCCAGAAGAGACCAAGAATAGCTAAGGCAATCCTGGGCAACAAGAATAAAGCAGGAGGCATTACAATCCCAGATTTAAGGTTATACTACAAAGCTACAATAGTGAAAACTGCATGGTAATGGCACAAAAAGAGACACACTGACCAACGAAAGAGAGTAGAGGCAACAACACTAAGCATCTTCAGTCATCTGATTTTCAATAAAGGAGACAATAATACACACTGGAGAAAAGATAATCTCTTTAACAAATGGTGCTGGGAAAAATAATTATCCACAAGCAGAAGAATGAATCTAGACTCATATCACTCACCCTGTACTAAAATCAAATCAAACCTAATCAAACACCTATATTTAAAAACAGAAACACTGAATTTGCTTGAAGAAAATGTTGGTAAATTCTTGAAGACATAGGTATAAGCAATGACTTCTGAACAGAACCCCAAGAATGAAAAAATTTAATCATAGCAAATTAAAAAGCTTCTACACAGCAAAAGAAACAACCAGTAGAGTAAAGACAATCTACAGAATGGGAAAAAATTTTGCCAGCTACTCCTCAGACAAAGGACTAATATCTAGAATACATAAGGAATTAAAAAAAAAATCAGAATCCCAAAGTAAAAGACCCAATAATCAAAAAATGGGCAAATGAAATGAATAGACACTTCTCAGAAAAATAAATACAAATAGCCAGTATAAATACATGAAAAAATGTTCTGCATCTGTGGCCATTAGAAAACCAGAAATCAAAACAATACTGAGATTCCACCTTCCTCCAGTAAGATAGGCCATCATCAAGACTCAAAAAGCAACAAAGGCTGGCGAGATTGTGGGGCAAAAGAAATCCTTTTACACTATCAGTGGAAAAGCAAAGTAGTACAACCACTGTGGAAATCAGTATGCTCATTCCTCAAAAAACAAAAAAGAGAATCCCATCTGACCCAGCTATCCATCTTCTAGTACCTTCCCAAATAAGACACAAATCACAGCAATACATGCATATCCACATTTACAGCAGTACAACTCACAACAGCCAAACCATGGATGTGGCCTATATACCCATCAACAGATGAATGGATAAAGAAAACGTGATATATGTACATAATGGAGTACTGCTCAGCCCTAAGGAGGGTAAACTTGAACTGTCTGTAGAAAAATGGATGGATCTTGAGACCACGATACCAAGTAAAATAAGTAAGTCACAAAAGGTTAAATACTGCATGGTTTCTCCAATATGAAAGACCCAAAACATAAATACTTTAAAGAGCAAAAAGACAGTCATGTTAAGAAACAGAGAGGAAGAAAGACTCTGTAGAGATGAGAAGGAGATCTAGGGAACAAAGAGGGCGGGCAGAAGGAACAAACATAATCAAGATAAGTATATATATCGATTCCCCAATCTGAACATAATCATTATGTATCGCAAACATATACTAACATTTTTTTCAAAATTAGGTTTCCTTGTGTTCATATACATGGGGTGATCAAATATATGGTGAATGTTTACATTTTTAAAAATTTATTACAGTAAAAAACACACTGCTACTAATCCCCTTCAAAATACTTCCCCTCACCTTAAGTACTTTATCCCATTATTCTTGCCACTTTCTGAAACAGTTCAGGAAGTGCTCTTTCCTGGCTTTAGGAGTGTAACCAAAACACAGTGAACACTGCTGTTCTGTGCCATCCAACAGAAGGCAGGCTTATAAAAACATTACAGCATCCTCATCCACTTTATTCACCAGACCCTGCACCATGCCATTTTGGTCTCATCCCCAAAGTCAAAATGACCATGAAAGGTAAACGTTTTTAATCAATTCAGGACATCACAGCAGCTGTAACAGCACAACTAAAGACATTCAGGAAAGAGGCCTTCCAGAACTACTTCAGAAAGTGGCAAGAACAATAGGTAAGTAGGCTCAAAGGAAGGGGAAATACTATGAGGGAAATCAAAGGCAATGTGTCTTTTACTGTAATTTTTTTTTAATTTAAACATTTGCTATATTTTTCAGTCACACTTCATATGTAGTTCTATGGAATTAGACGCTCACTCTTTTTAACTCCTGCATAGTACTTGATCATAAATTATAAGCTATTTTTCTTAATTGAAAAAGATTCTATTAGAGTCTCCATCACCACTTCCTCCATGTCTCCTTCACACATAGGTACTGTATAGCAATCTCTAGAGCACATGGGATTGCTAACTAGTGTGATATGGTCAGCATTACTTGGTAGTTCCAAACTGTTGTGCAAGAAGGTCGTGCCAATTATAGTCTCACCAATCCCAACTGACTGTAATAATTTCTCTACATCTTTCAACACTTGGTAGCACTGTTAAACTCATATTATGATGGTTTTGTAAAAGTCTCTATTTTAACTTGAATATTCCAAACTACTAGTGAGATTCATAAACTCATGAGTCACTTGGGTTTCCAGTTCTATGAACTGCCTACATTACTCTCTTTTTGCTTTGTTCAAATGCTATGTTCAACTTCCCACAGCTTAGTAGCTATAATGGATCCCTGTTGCTTTCAGATGAAACCTGAAGCCCCTAGCTAGTTCAAAAGACCGTCTCTACCCATCGGTCCCCCTCCAGCTGCAGAACGGCCCCTCCATACTCACCCCAGTCTTGGCACATGCTACACTCATTTCACTGCCATTCTTCTCTTCCTATTCCTCCTGCCAGTCTATGCACCAATTCTTCCCAAAATACTTCCCTTACTTAAGTTCCTTTAGGTACCTCAAAACACACACTACTAGTCATAAAATCATCTTGTCATTTTTTTTTACCTATTAAGCTCATGAGTCTACCTTACTAAATGGCTCAGGTCCAAGAATTCTTACAACTTGAACATCACTCATTCTAAGCACATACTTTAAGGGACTGGACAGGCAAAAATACATCAGAAAAACATGTTTTCCTAATGAATGAAAATTACTTGGTGACAACCAATATTAAAAAGTTAAATTTCTTATCTATATCAGAGTTGAGTTTGGAATGTTTTGGGGGTTTTTCCCTGCTTTCTGCAAGCCAGAAACATTAGGTATAATAACTGCTTTAAATCTGAAAAACACTTAGTCATAAAGACAAGGCTTGTAACAGAGATTTACATCTAAATGTGTATCACCCACATCCCAGTATGTATTTTAATTCAACCAAAGCTGACAATGAGGCAAATAAGCTTCCCTTCCACAGGACCAATTCCCTACACAGCTGTTACAACAGACTGGGTCTCAGCAGGCTGTTGCCTAGGAAGTCAAACAACCACCCATTACCTCACAGCCCTGCAAAGACTCAAATGTTTGCCAAAAAGATACAAGGCCAATGTTACACGCAGCCGATGATTAACTGTGACTCCAGGAGCCAAACATCATAACAGCACTGGCATCACTCTGTAATGTTATGTGGACATTACATCAGGAAAAAAATGATTTCCTGTATGCTTTTAAGTTCTTCTCCCAATATTTACTGCCAGATAACACTTAAGGATAGCTGCGTATTCATCTTTTTGAAATAAAGGGTAATCTACAGAGATCTTCAATCTTTATTTAATTTTACTGCCCTATAAGTGATCAAACCTCCCAATGTCCTATCAAGAAAATATTTAAAGAAACTATATTTTTCATTATAATAGTTTACAAACACTGTGGTGTTTGTGTGTTGTGTGTGTGCGCACACAGGCGCATGTAGCTTCCTAAGTAATACTTTAAGATAGTCCCCAAATTGGGAAAAATCTTATTAAGCCAAAAAAAATAATTTGTTCATTCAACAAGAATGAAGCTAAACATTAAAGAGTACGTGAGTTTTATTTCCTCAAAATTTTTAAAAGAATTGCATAAAAAGTATTCATTCATGTTTTCACACGTTTGACATTATTCTACAGTCAATTCAAGTTTCTGCTGATAACCATTTTTCAATAGTTTACTCAAAGCTCCCAAGATTTGAAACATCTGTAAAGAAAGCAAAGTGAAAATTCTGCCTCATAACTTCTATGATAAGTGCCTACCCAAAATTCAAATAACCAACATATGGTATACTTATTTGGTGACTATTAAGATGTCAAAAGATCTCACCAGAAAAAAAAGATACCAGTAAACAAAAAGCCAATGCCCCAACATGTTTTAAGATTAGATATATAAGTTTAAAAGTCAGTGGCTATAATTCATAACAGCAGATTTTCCCCTTCATTACTGCTATAAACAAAGATAAAGATGCTTAAAGATAACCATCAAATAACATTAGCCATCATGATAAAGGAACAGCAGGATTTCTAACATATTTTAAGAATTAATACCTGTTTTAGAATACTATCTCTAGAGCTTGCCCAGTATGTATAAGGTCCTGGATTTGACCCCATCATTGCAAAAAAAGAAAAATGCTATTCAGAGAAGGAACAAAGCAACCACCAAGCCCTTAGAAAATTACACTAAATGAGGCTTTTGTGACAAAGTGGTTTTCTGTTACGTACAGAACAAATTTTCCCCTTCATAGACTACCTAGTCATATACTATTTGTCACTAACAGTTTGGGTCATCATTTAGTGTAATGCTTTTACTCTCTGGGGAACAAAGCAGTGAAGTAAAAATATCCAATGTGTGATGCTCAGGACATACCAGACTATATAAAAAGTCAACTGTAACTGGCTTAATATTTTAAAGGGGAAAACGTTAATTATAAATATATAAATCTAATTTAGCATTTTGAACATTAAAATACCACACTAAGAATATAACTGCCTACTGAAAGAGCCCTCAACACACTGTCTTCATAACCAAAAGAAAAAAGATCGTATGGTCTCTAAAGCATACACGAAGTTGTCTACACTAAATTACAAGTTACATGGAAAGTTCTTTAGAGCACATTACCTACTACAAATACGTATTTATGTTTTTTTCTCTTCATTGTTCTCTCCAATAGTAATCAGATGGTTCAAATGCCATAAATAATTATTTAATGCAATGTTTCTCACTGTGAAATAATCTGAACTTGCCAGATCTTTATTACCAGCGTCCTCCGTTCGCCACACTTGCTATAAAGTTCTCACTGCATTTCCAAATGGCCAGTCTGCTCAGAGTATACCATGACAGCTTTCAACTGGAGAGGACTGCAAAGAATTCTGCAAAGTTACTGCAGTTCTCTCTAGGTAATCAGTTGCTTTTACCAAATAACAAATGTTTCAACTTTCCCATTTCCCAATCAGTATAACTCATCAGTGATAGCAATGCAAAGCAAATACTAAAAGGAAAAAAAATCTTATTTTGCTCGGGTATTTTCCTCCCTCAAACTTCTTTCTCCTTTCCAAATTTCTGAAAAGAAGCACAAGATGATTCCTTATAATTTCCAGATGATTCCTTATAATTTCCTTTGATGGGTTACACTTAGAGAAAGTATCGAGCAAATCTTGAGGCTTTTGGTGTTTTGCTTAGGACTTAAAGGTGTAAGCATTTAGTGTTTATTTTGCAATAGCCTGAAAATAATGCCCTCATCACACTTAAGCATTTGTGAAAAGGCTTTTTAGAACTTTCTACTAATCAAGGTCTGAAGAATCACCTGAGTAAATAGTATATTAATCACTGTTCTTCCAAAACTTAAGTCTTTATTCAACAGCTTTATTCTATGGAAACAAGTTCTGAAAACATGCAGATGGGATTGGAGTTATTACAGCTCTATTTTTAAATTGCCAAGTTAACTCCGGAAATTAAAAGTTCATTTTTCCCCATGGAACTCTAAATATGATTCACATGTCAAAGAGTCCCTTAGATTTTATACATTTACTTTGGAAACTTAGAGACACTTGTCAAATCACAAAGCTATTGCCTAAACATTCCAGTAACACTGAACTGCTATCAAACAGCAAAACGTTGATCTTTAATCACAGGCCGCAGCTGTTGGTGCCACAGTACCTAAGTCCGAACCAAAGTCTGATTGTTCAGAGCCCTTTACCCAATGAGACCCTTGTGGGGAGGACTTCTGGAGCTTCCTTCCATGAGGTACCCCTGGCACCACCCAAGGACAACTAACTTCAGTGAGGATAACAACCAGGTTTCAGGCATCCACAAACACATGCACACTCATAGTTACACTAAAAACTATTTGAAACTATTGTTTTCAGTTTTTCAATTATTTTAACAAAAGGTTCTGGGCTCTACCACTAGCTGCTCCTTACCAGGACCACAACCAGATGAGAGGCCAAAGGCTCAGCTAAGTAGTGACTTGCTCAAGAACAAACCCAGCAAGAAGCAAGGCTGGCAGCGGCAGTACCTGATGCCTTCCTAATCACTGTGTGCTACAGACTCGCACAGCACCCTGGGCTCAGTGGCCCTCCCCATGTCTGTACCTCCTGCTCTCACCACCACTTCTCCAACACTTGATTTTTAAGTATTTCAAAGCAACTGCTTGAGCAGGTAACCATAAATTTTCCTCCAAAAAAAAAAAAAAATTAAGTTGCTGGCTTAAATATTCAACTTAAAAAGCAATTTACCAAAAAAGAAAAAAAAAAGGCAATTTACCTAAATGTCCATTTGGACTAATGGGTAAAAAAGTAGGCAAGGAGCTAAGAATAAGAAAAATATACAAAGATTTATTTAAAGGCCACGATAAACTACTTAAGTGATAAAAATGGACTCCCCCCCCCCCGCAAAGAAAGACATAGAAAAAGCTGACTAGGTACCCAAGGCTCCAAGAAAACCAAACAGACACTAAATTCAGTGTCAATAAGATATTGAATATACTTATGCCAATAAGAAGGCTAAAAGAACACATGCTAGGTTCTAACATTTAAATTATTTTATTTAATCAACTTAATTTTTACTGACAATAAATGAAATCAACTCTTAGCCAAGGTTACAGTTCAAAGCTTCCTAATTTCTTCATTTAATTATGCTGTTATATGACCTGCCTCTAAAAAGAATTTCTAAACATACTATCTGAAAATGTGTAACCCCAAGCATTTATAACCAAAAGAAATAAATAATCCAACCTGTGAGACAGTAATTATATTCACCCCCCTCAAAAAAAACCAACCTTTTGACAAGTACTCATGTTTCTAGCTCAACTTTTTTCCAATTCTGAAGGCAGTACTTAATAAAGTATACCCAAAAACTAGGAAAAATACTATTTTAATATTAACATTGGTAGAAAGTAACATTTCCCTCTTTAAATACCATGAAATGATGTCTTGTAGAGGATGTAGCTTCATACCACAAATGATATATGGTATAAAAGAGAAAGGAAACAAGGCATTTGTTTAAACTATACAGAAAACCTCAAAATGGCTTTAATTCTGAGAAGGATGTTCCTAACTATACATATCTGAAGAAAAAACTACTCAAAGAAATGCTTACCAAATAAATCCATGAAGCACCTATACATTATCACTTTGATTCCTACACATTATCGTATCAAGAACCACAGAAACAGCCTTCAGAAAGCACAATGATGTCTTAACCAATGACTCTGGTTTAGAAAACTGTGAAAAGGGACTGCGTATAACTTAATGGTTATACACTGTGTAGTTATACATCGCTTCCCTACTGTGTGTAAGGCCCTGAGTTCCAACCCCACCACCTCGAAGGGAGCAGGCTACCTGTGGTACAATGAGGTTTCATCTTCCCTTCATTTTCTTTCAAAATACAGTAGTATTTATCTCCTTTCAGCTCCTGAGGTTGTACAGGGAATAAATAATTTGGCTTCTCTTAAGACAAGTGCTACCTAAACCTTTGTTTCTCTCATGATTCAGAAACTGGCTTGCACAGAAGGTCAAAGTATCTCAATGAGCCAAAGTAAACAAACAACAAATAGCACTACTGAATTTACAAACACTTCTAAATTCACATTTTAAAGTCAAGAACCAGTGGCAGGCCAAGGCTACTATTATTCCAGGATATTACAGGTTAAGCTCACCTGTGAGGTTAACTTGCCCAAAACGTGGACTCTGGTCTTGAATTATAAATCCTAAACTCTGCTTACTACTACCCTAACCCCTCAGTCACAGAAGAATTTGTATTTATGAGAAAATGTATGAAACAGGACCTTTTTCTCCCTATAAATCATTTCAAAATAACAACTAAATGGTAATAATATTTGTATGGTTACCATATCATGGCACCTCCTTATTCAATGATACATTTAAGAATTAAGATCTAGTAACTCAACAACAAAAACAACACCAAAGACCTCAAATATTTCTCCTGAGAAAGTGTACAAATGATAAATAAGCACATAAAAATATGCTCACACCATTAAATAGCAGAAAAATGCAAATCAGAACTACAGTAAGATACCACCTCACACCCATTAGGCTAGCTATTATTTTTTTTAAAGGGAGAAGGAATAAGTGTAGGCAATTATGAAGAAAAAAAAGGAACCTTTGTGAATCATTTGTGAGGACATAAATATAAAATGGTATAGCCACTGTAGAACACAACCTGATGATTCCTACAAATATAAGAACTATGTATGACTCAGCAATTCTGCTCATAATAATACCCCAAAAAAACTGAAAGAAAGACTCAAAAAGATACTTGTACACCAATGTTCCTAGGAGCAATACTCACAACAGCAAAAATGTAGAAACAATGCAAATGTCCATCAACAGATAAATGGATAAAAAATACATAGTACAGACATGCAATACAATATTCAGCCCTCAAAAGGAAGAAAATTCTGATACATGCTACAAGACAGATGAACCATGAAAACATTATGCTAAATAAAATAAGCCAAGTAAAGAAAGAGATTGTGTGATTCCACTTGTATGAAGTATCTAAAATAGGCAAGCTTCTAGAGGCAGAAAGCAGAACAAGGTTATCCAGGACTGGAGGAGAAAGAGAAAGAAGTAATTATTATTTAATGGATAGAAAGTCTATGTTTAGAAAGATGAAAAAGTTTTGGAAATAGTGGTGATAGTCAAACACTGTGAATATACTCAATGCCACTGAACTATACACTTACAAATGGTTAAAATGGTAAATTTTATGTTTTTGTTTAGTTTTAGCATATCTTTATGTATATTTTCATCACAACAAAAGATAAAACTCAGGGACTAAATCTATAGTATCAACAGTTATGTGAAAACATAAGCATCGAAAGTGTTTATGACTATTAAAACATTCCCTAATAAATATGGTGAGCCATACATCAACATGCCAGCTTCTGAACACTTTTCATGGTGTAATGTTATCAGTAACTAATGCTAGAGACCTAGTTTCCCAGTTAAATGAGGGAAATGTTAATTATGATTTTGTTTCACCAGAAAATGAACTTTGTATCTGAGACCAGTAAACACACTGGAAGGGAGGAGAGGATACTAAAATCTAACTCATTAAGTTAGAAATGGAGAAAATGAAGCCTAGCGTTACTTTTCCAAGACCACACGATAAAGTCATGACTTTATCACGATAAAGTCATGACTAAAACAACTCAAGTTGTTTCTGTTCTCCTAGACAATGTTCTTCCTACACTTAGTTCTGCTCCAACAAATCACTTATCCTCCCTCTTAAGACACAGACAGCATTCATTTTAAAATGGTTATTCAAATCTCTTGAAAAAATTACACTTCAAAGATCATCCTACAACTCTTGAATCTATTGAGTTAATTCCCATACCCCTAATCACTACAGAATTAAGCTAACACAGTATGCTATAGGGGTTATTTTAGAAGAACAAAGGTGACTAAATACAAATCCTTAAAAAAATGGGAATTCAGTATGCCTAAACAGCTTAAGGGTTTCACTTTCCTAACAGGCAAAAAGGACAAAAAAATTGTTCACACCTAACTGCATGACTACAAAAGGACATCTATTCACATAATCCACATCCATAACAAAATGCACTTGCACAGTTTAAGCCTCCCACCAACTTGGAAGCCTTTGATTAAGGAGATGAAGTTCAAGATCCTAAATTGAGACTGGCAGCCCAGACTTCTCTTGGTAAGAAGACTTATCTTACATGGAAAGGTATTTATCTGAATTCCTGTAGAGAAAACAGTTTCTGGACTACTTAACGAAGGAAACACTAAATACAATGATGAACAAGGCCAGGAACAACAATATGCAACTGAGACGCTAACACAAACTCTTACAGGGAAATAAGTGTTTATCTTGCTTCAACCACTAAATAAGAGAAGTTATAGAATTCAGTTGCCCACATTATTTCCCTGAAACTTCAGTTCCATACCTTTGCCCTTCTTATATCTAGTGTCTCAATGTAGTCCTACCTTTGTACTTCACCTCTCACCTTCTGCTTCCTCCCCCACTTACACCAATTTCTCGATCTATAAAATGTGGTCAAAGGTGCATATACTTCCAAATATATTTTACTATGCTTTACTATGTTAGATGCTGTAGGATATACAAAGACATTAGTGACCTGTTTGTTGTTATCAAGAGCCTTACAATCCAGTGGAAAACAAAAGAGTTTACGTGTATACAATCCAGAGAAAAAGATGTAAAAGATTACAATACAGGTTAGATGAGCCTGGTTCTAATCAGACCTGAGTTCAAATCTAAGCCTGACTTTTAAGACTTTACCTCTCTACACATCAGTTTCCTTATTTCTGTCATGTGGATAACAGTATCCTGTTGTGTGGCTATGAGGTAAAATGAGGTAATGAATATGCTTATCAGCCCAGGGCCTAGCACAAAATAAGCACTCATTACCGATGTCAGTATTAATTAACACTACAAAAAACATGAATGCTGCCACAATATAATAAAGGACCACAGTTTGGAGGCCAGAAAAGATCCCCACTGAAGTAATTAGAGACGGTTTAAAGGAAACAGACTCTTAGCTGCATCTTAAAGGAAAAAGACCTTGTGAAAAGTAACCAAGTGACATTTGTTGTAACCTGGGTTTTAAACTAGTTTACTTTGTGCAGGGTGAGTAAGCAGTGGGGAATCATTTAAAGTTTAAAGGCTTTAGTTTTTCATTTACAAGTTAAAAGACTGAGTTAAAGGAATGCCATAATATTCTAGAATGTCTTAAGATTCTGAAAAATAGCTGTACAGAAGGCAGAAAGTACCATCTGGATTGTGCACAGGATCCAATGGGGTTGGAGGAGAGGACATGAACTGCTGCTCATTTTTACTTCTCCCATAGATGCAGAGAGCTACAAGAGGTTATAGAGTAAGAGAGCAGCATAATAAAACAACAGCATCTTGAAGAGCACAAGAATGTGATAATAGCATTGTGGGTAGAATAAACTAGAAAACAGAGACTAAGGGGATGAAAACAAAGATTCTGAATGGACAGGATTCAATAATGCTGGGGTGTGGGGTGGAAAATGGCAGCTATGGAGAAATTTACAAACACCCAAGTTCCTGCTCCAAGTCTTTAAAGAAAGCAGAAGCAAGCACTTAGAGAAGCTGTCTTGCCAACCATGGTGGCCCATGCCTGTAATACCAGCTCCTGAAAAGCTGAGGCAGGAGAATCGCCATGAGTCCAAAGACAGCTGGGACTATATAACAAGGCTGACCCAAAAACACCAAAAAGAAGAAAGCGAAAAGAATAGAAAAGAAAAGAAGAAAACGAAAAGTTATCTAAAGTCTCTAGACATTAGTGGTTTCATGAAATAAAATGTGCATCCCTCCCAAATCTGTAATTCTATGATTCTGAAGTAACTGATCTTGATTGGGGTAAGGCTTTCCTTTTTCTAAGTAAGATCCGGATAATTCCAATGTGCTGTCCAGGAAAACTAAACACTTATAGGTTAACAGGACATCTCTGAGTAGAGCAGAAGTGACGGGATGGGATTCTAGGATGACACACTTTCCTACAAACTAAAGAAGGCTACCTTCCCACGGACAGGGGAGCCAAGGGGGAGGCACTAGGGAAAGAGAAAAGCAGGAGCTCTCGGATGATCATCTCCACTTCTCCACCCACAAAGCTGTCTCAATTCAACTGGAAGTTAACTCACACTGCTATTATTACTTCACAAATTTCTGTACAATAAAAAGATTATCAATATCACCAAATCTAGTCACTTATTCCAAAGCAAGCAGAAAATTTCAATCCTAAACTTCACTGAAACTTCTATTAACTTGTTTTTATTCATCCCACAAATACCTATAGAATCAGAGAATACATGAGTAAAAAAAGATTTCTGTCCTATAAAAAGTTATACATGTAGTTGGAAAAAATGATAGGATTTTAAAATACAACCTGATAAGTGCCATTAAATTTCTTGGGAGACACAGAAGACAGTCTCATGAGAACGAGCAAAGACTTCACAGAAAAGCTGACGTCTGACCTGTTCCTTGAATGGTATGAGCCACGTTCACAGAACCAGGGTTTGACACAACTGCCTCTAAGCAAAGCACATAAATGGTCATCATTTAAGCGGAAAAAACTGAAAAAAAAAAAATCAGTCTCAATTATCATTATAATTTCCTTTTCTCAAAAAGGTTATTAATCTTTATACTTTTAAAAAACCAAAACGTTTCAGGATCATACCCATGGGGAAAAATATCTTCAATATTTCCAGCAAATATTTCATGGAAGAATAATGGTTTTATCAAGTATTTATGTCCTTTAAAGTATTTCTTGTGTAAAAACAAGACAAAACATACAAATATACACACAAAATGATATGTAACAGAATATCAATAAAAATTGCTACCACTATATATGTGCACGGGACAGAGCTTCATTACAATATTTTCTTTTTATTTTTAATTGACGTGACTCTGATTCATTCCTAAATAAGCAAATTTAAATACATTTAAATTTTCATGTAAATAAATTCCCTATAAAATGCCTCAAATCTTTTGCATAGTAATGTAGAAAATAACTTTTCTACATACATACATTTGTATTTTTCATATAACAAACAGCATACCACTAGACTTATAAAGGATGATCCAGTACAAATGTAAACTGCACTAATTCACAACTCATTCATTAATATCACAAATCAAGAAGAAATAATGAATCAAATTATTCTATTGCTGTCACCATTTGGAAAATTACAGAATAAGTTTATTTACTACTTATTACAGTATTCAGTTTCTGCAGTTTAAAGCAATTTTGGTGTTTTTTAAGTATCAGTTCTTTAAAAATAATGGGCTTCTTACAGTTATAAAATAATTTTAGTTATTAACCAATCATGCCTAAAAGGCCTGAAATCATTTCTACCTAAAATATAGTATAATCTCTTATTTACTCCCAAATCTAACTCTTTGGAAAACAAATACAGAATTCCACTATACTTTTTCCTATTCTTGGAGAAAAAAATGGTTTTGTAAAACACAGCATTGTTTTCATTAGTATGGTATGCAGCTGTATTATTTGTACTGCTGCCAAACATTCAATAAGTGTTCAAAGTATGTAAAAATTGGCAGTTCATATTTAATACTTAACAAAAGAGTCATGGATCGTGACCATTGTGGGCATAAGAATAAAACCAAACCACATTTATTCTGGAAAGGAAAACCTACAAACTAAAAAGAACAGTTGCTTATAGGGTGAAGATTATCCACACTGAACTCTACATGTGGAAAAGAAAAGCCAATTTATAAAACCAACATGTGTTTTAAAAAATGCCAAACACTGACTTCCCAAAAGTTTGGAAACATGACGTAAGTATTATGCTATTCCATTACAAAACAGCTCTTCACAAATTCAGTAATACATTTCCACTCTGGATGAAACCTCATCTGTTTACTCAAATCAGAGGAAATGAAGCTGTCCACAGGAAAGCGGGCAGCAGCTCATTGATCTAGTATTACAAGGATGACCTTCTCCATGCAGCATGTTTAGCTACATTTTATGTTGGAATAAAAGATGAAGGATAGGATGCAAACATCTCCCCATTTCCTCTGAGGATAGACTTTTCAACTGTGGAATACGCAGGAACTCTCACATTCCGAATTTCCAGTTCCCTATGCTATTAGAAGAGAAAAAAATCATAGAGGTACTGTCAATATGCAAACTACTGAAATATTTTGCTCCAATAATTGAACATTATAAGAGATAAAAGATCACAAACCATAAAGTGAGCAGAGGCCTTAGAGAGCATCTAACCTCACCCTGATTTCTGTATGGTGATGAATTAGGGGGTATGTATTAAGTTTTTACTCTACTCTGTAGCATTCTTTTATAGTATAGACACTTTTTGTGCTATGGCTAAAGGAGAGTTGACACTCTGGGTTTTTTTTTTTTTTCCAAAAGAAGCTTAATTGCCTTTAAATAAACATTCCTTGTTTTCAAGAGCCTGATGGAGTCCTGTCAAAAGGACAGAAAAGTCAGTCAAGCGGCTGGCTAAAGTTTGGAAAAAGAGTGACTATGATTGATTGAAATTTACTTAATATATAAAAATCCTTAACTCAATAACGATATTTAGGAGAGAGAAACAGACTGGGTTAGCTTTCTGCTGCTGTGATGAGTATCTGAGACAAACTTAGAAGGGGAAAGGCTTATTTTGGCTCAATTTCAGAGGTTTTTACATCCATGGTCAGTCAGTTCACTCTGTGGGTTCTGAGCCCGTGGCAAGATGGTACACCTGGCAGGGAGCACATAGGGAGCAAAGCCACTCACCTCATGATGGCCAGGAAGCAGAGAGAGAGAAGAAGAACTAACACACATGTGACCTACTTCCTGCCAGCAGGCTCCACCTCTTGAAGGCTCCCCCACCTCCCCACAACACCACAGGCCACCATCCTTCAGCACATGGGCCTTTGGGGAACACTTAAAATCCAAACCATAACACACACAAACACTTCAGATAACTTCTATACTGATAGCATCTTCTGAAACTTAGTAAAGGAAAACATTATCCTACATTTCAAACCTAAAAAAAAAAAAAACCATTTCATAGTAATCAAATAGCCCACATGTCTATTTTGCACACAAAATTTCAAGCTAATAAAACTGAGTGAATAAAATTTTAAAATTTCATTTTAAGGTATAGAACTTCAGTGTTATAAGAGCTGTGAAGATTAGGTCCACAACAATGTGAATATACTCAACATGATTGACCTATAATATTGACCTAAAAACGGTCAAACTGGTAAATTTCATGTGTACTTTACTACAATTTTTAACATCCTGTTTTTCCATCATTTTGCTACTTCCAATGAGATAACTGATTCTAGTAAAATTACATACAGATACTAACATTAGGTGGAAGACTGAGAAAGAACTCGACATTCCTAAGGTGCCAAAGTCTCCCTCTTGTTGGATTACATGCTGGTATCAAAAAGAAAGACACGATTTTACAATGGGGATAGCTGTCAGCAGCTTAATCAATCTTAGCTTCACTAATAATGAGATGATTACTTCACAGTTCCTGATATGATACAATATGAATTATACAAACTGTTTACTACTTTTACCAAAATGCTTATTCTGAATGCAGTAATTCTTTAGATCTAAATTTTACTTTACAGAAAATATAGAATATGTAAAAATGAACTAAATACAACCACATAGAAACAATCAGACCAACTCAGAAAAAGAAAGATTGTGGAAGACGTTATACCACATCTTACATGTGTCTGCAACAGATCACTGTCATGGTAGTGAAATGGGAAAGGAAGGACTAATTTACATTATAAGAGACTTAAATTATATAACCATAACTAAATCAATACGGGCTCTTTGGCAGAATCCTGGTTTAATCAACATACTATAAAAGTCATCTCATGGAGACAATTAGAGAGTTTTTTTAATTACAGAAATTTTAATATACCATAGATATTACATAACGTTAGAGAATCACTGCCAATTGTTATACATCAAAATAGTGTTCTCATTAAATGGAAAAATGCCCCTGCTTTTAACACATATACAACAAAAAAAAAAAGCCAGAGTGAAACGTCATGAGTTCCATAATTTAAATTACTTTAGAAAAAAATATACATGGGAAAATGTTAACATAATGATATAATATATCTAGGCAATAATCATCAATAGTTGCTAAAAACTACTAGGTTAAAGTTTGAGGGGAAATTCTATAACAGATGGATCAACCTAACTGAAAATACCTGAGCCCACTGCTCAATTTTAATCCCAAAAAGAGAGTCAACCATACGCTATCTCTTGAGACAACGCAATAAGAAATAAACACCAACAACTCTGAAGGATTCTAACTCTCCCATCCCATCGTACAAGTCGGCCTGAATCTGCCTAATACTCCTACACACCTATAGAAAATTCAGAAGACAGAAACTTTTAACATCACGGATACATCAACAATATCCAGAATGAGGGAAATTCTACATGACTCAACAAATAAACTAAAAGAAAAAGAGAAACAGCATATTAAAATATTCAAGATACAACCAAGATGTATCATGTACAGGTACAAAATAACCATGTTGATTATGATCATTAGGTATACAATGTACCAATACATGTTCTTGATAAAAATAATAAAAAAATTAAAAAAAAATAAAATATTCAAGATACAGAAACCAAATGTAATGTAATATAGGTATTATCTGAATGCTAATTTCCACAAACCAACTATAAAAACACTTATGAAACAACTGGAGAAATACGAACAATCACTAAATATTTGATGATATTAAGGAAATACTAAGATTTTAAATGTAACAGTATTATTGTGACAATGAAAACCAATGTTATTGGTTTTCTTTTTTTAAGTGCTCATCCATTACAGACATTAAAAAAATGCATGAAGTGATATAATACGTGGAATTTACTTTTTAAAAAATCTAATACAGAGGTTGGGCATTTAGTTCAGTGCAAGGTTATGGCAAACAACATAGACTTGGGGGTTTATGGATGAAACAAAATTGGCCAAATGTTGATGATTAGCTGGAAGATAGGTACATTCTATTCTGTATATTGCTAAATTATAAAAAGTATTTTTGTTTAAAAAAAAGTGTAGTAAGAAGGGAGGGAATGAACTCTAATCACAGCATCTTCTACTAATCATAAAATCTTCTTCACTATGTCATAAAATGAGCACCAACCAAAATAAAGTAAAATAAGAACAAGCAAATTTATCAGTATTAACAAAAGAAAGAAAAAAGATGTAAAGTCCATACCACAAGCCTGATAACAAATGAAAACATCATCAGTGAATTAGAGTGAACAGCAGTGTAGTCACATCCCCATCTCAGAAATGTACGGAACATGAGGGGATAAATGACATGGTAGAATACAAATGTTCTCTATACTATTGTATCTCTACACCCGAAAATGTCTATTTAAAATAAAGACAATTACAAATATCCTTCAAAGGATCCATGCGGGACACATTTACTTCTGGTCACTTTCTGATTTATCATCTTGCCACTTTAATCCTTCTACTTATAACTGCCAAGGAGGAGGGGAAAAAACTAGTCACTAAAGATAGTTCTTACTACATGGGAAATTTAAGCAGAAAACTGAAATGTTTCCACCACTATGCTAGAAAAATCAAGACTGGTTTAATTGTAAAATGTCTCGTTTAACTGAAAAGCCAGTTTGCAGTCCACAGAAATTACTATGGCAGCTGCTTTCTCCTTTTCTTTTTTGGAAGCGAAACAGGACTAGAAACTCTTGTGCAATTTGTATTTGGATGTGGTGTTTGCAGAGAATTATTATCTTCCCAAATTCTAAGTGGTTCCATCTGTTTTTACAGGGAAATTGACTTTTATAAAATGAAGAACTAAGAAATAAATATCTAAACATCCTTACAATCAGCTTTGGTATATTCTTTGAGTAGTTTTAAAAAATAACAAAACCAACGAAGTATTATTTTAAAAAAACTGACCTAGGAGCTGATAAAAAGCCTCCATGTGTACCTAACAATTTATACAATGAAGGAACAGATTACACTACAAAGAAGAAATCAGCAAAATAAAAATTGTGAGGGCAATATGGGACAAACAACCCAGTTTCTAAAATAATAATAATCAATTGCAAGGAAATATTCTTAAAGGAATAAAACTTACAGATTAAAGAAAACTGAAGAGACCTATCACTAATCACAATGTGTGGACCTAATATGGATTCTGATTCAAACAAAAAAAAATAAACCACTATGCAGGTGGAATGATGAGAGATTTGGGATTTCCTTCAAAGTAATACAGTAGGAGAAATGAAACTTTTTTTTTTTTAAAGGTTAGCCATGGTTGATAACTATTAAAGCTAAGTAATAGGAATGTGTGGGAGTAAGAAGCCAATATACCACTAGGTTTACTTTCATACATATTTAAAACTTTCTAAATCAAACCATTTTATAAAAAAGGAAATAATAATGAAGTTAGCATATAAAATAGTAACTAATTAAAAATAAATTTAAAGGTTAATGCCTAAACAATAATGAAACATTTTGGACTTAAATACAGTAGTAACAAATAAAATCCAGAATCTTTTATGTTTAAATAACTTTAATCATCTTAAAATTTCAGCAAGTCATAAAACTAGTAACAATCCAGGCGTGGTGGCACAAGTCTGTAATACCAGCACTTGGGAGGCTGAGGCACAAGTATTGCCATGAGTTTGAGACCAGTCCGGGCTATGTAGTGAGTTCGAGGCCAGCCTGAACTACAAAGTGAGACACTGTCTCAAAAAAAACAAATAGACGGACGGACGGACGGACGGACAGAGAGACAGAAAGAATGTCAAAATCTTAGATTTGGAGGACATCCAGGTGGTCATACAGTTAGTCCCATGTCCCTCCTTGGCAATCTTTCTGCCACATGCCAACAACCGCTTAGCCAGGAAACACACTCCCTTCCAGGGCGGCCTCTTGCCATTCTCTACCTGCTCCAACTACTGAAAAGTTCTTCTCATACCAGATGCAAAACTTCCCTTCTCAAATGTCTCAGTTATACCCACACAAAAAGAATTTTTCAAATACAGATCATAGTCCATTGGTGAGTTGTGAAATCAAGTTCTGGATTGTTGATTGGAATTTCATTACTATTAAGTAAAAAGAAAATCTCAGAGCACACTGCACACAGCAAGGCTAAAAACGAGTTTGTGAAACTAGTTTCTGTTATTCACGTACACACATACATATATACACACATACATGTAAAAGTTAGAAAGCCAATGCTCAAAGCACGCTCTCAAAAACCCGCCTGCCCCAACAAGTCTTACCTTTCAGTTATTTCAAGAGCTAGTTCCTTGAATGCTATAATTTCCCCTCACCTGAACACCCCGCTCACAGTTCATGAACATGTTTCAGTTTGTCAAACGTTCTACTCACTTTATTAGACAAATACACACTTAGTGCATAATATGCACTCTCTAAAATGTGAAATCTAAGTATTCACATCAATGAAGAACAATTAAAATTCATGTTCTGTGTAAGTCATTTCATACAGTCATTTAAAATCTTTCTTTGAGATACTAACAAAAATTTCTCTATGTCATGTAAGGATCCAGAGCACAAGAGAAAGATGTAGTCTGGAGAGACAAGTGAGTTAACAGATTACAACAGTAAGTAAATTAGTCAGGGCTACGAATCAAAGGCTGACAGCCCAACCCTTGGAAAAAGGAAAAACTGAAGAGATAATCAGATGGAAAGACGTCTGAAAACAACAGAAGGAAAAACAGAACAAGAAGCTGAAATATGACGGGGGAGAAAGACAAAGACAATGTGGTTGATCCACAATGCCAAAAGTTACAGAGAGAGAAATGTGTTCGATCGATTTGACAATGAACCACCCACTTCGTAGTAAAGACCAATTTCAATGGAGTGATAAGACCAGAAGAACACACCGCATATTGAAGAATAAAAGCATTCACTATTTATTAATGAAGTTCCACAATAACAAGAAGGTAGGAGGCTACACAGATTGCACACATGTTTCTAGGACTCTCATCATGCTATGGTGATCTCAGCTTATAGTGAATTCTTTTCAAGTACTTACCTTTTATTTCTCACAAATTTCATGTTAGTTCAGCCCTGTTTGTAATACAATAATCTGTATACAGCTTCTTAGGTTTCCCACAGACTTCTGTGGAATCTCTATATCCAAAGAAAAAGAAATTATGTCAGAGACAGCTGAACTTCTATGTTCACTACGGTAGCACTATCCACAAGAGTCAAGAAATGGAAATAACCTAAGTGCTCGTCAATTAATGAATGAAGAAAGATAATGTGGTTATATATATATCATGGAATACTACTCAGCTATAAAAAGGAAAGAAATCCTGTCATTTGCAACAAAAACTGGAGATCAAAATGTTAAATGAAATAAGTAAGCTAGGCAAAGAAGACAAGTACCACATGTTCTTGCTCATATGTGGAACATAAAAAAAGATGATCTCATAAAAATTCAGAGAACTGTGGTTACCAGGGCCTGGTCAGAATAGGTGAGAAGGAGAGATGGAGACTAGCTAATGGGTGGAGACTAGGTTGTAATTACACAAAAATAAGAAGCTCTGGCGTTATTATATAGTAGGCCATTTACATGTAATGATAATGTTCTATATATTTCAAAAAGCTCAAAAGGAATCTGAGTGTTTTCACCATAAAGAAATGATAAATTCTGAGGAGACAAATACACTTAACATGACTCAAACATTACACAGTACACACATGTGGAAAATCAGATGGCATTCCATAAATATGTATGACTAAGTTTTTATATATGTTAAAAATTAATTTAAATTTTTAAAAATTACTGGTAAAATTATTTTGGATAGATAACCAAGGTTAAAAATTCAGTAACAAATACCAACCACAGACCTCCCTCTAATAGCCAGTTGTTTTTTTTTTTTTCCCGAAGATACTATAGACATACCATGGAAACTTTATCGAATGTTTTACAACAATCCTACATTTGTTTTTTCCTATAAGGACAGTTTCAATCACTTTCTATAATAAACGAATGGGTCAGACATCTTATAAAAATTAGGAGTTATTTTAGGGCATATGAATTACTGAGAACAGACACAAGAAGCAACATTCCTTGCCCAGTATTATGTCTAGTAATTAGACTAGAACTTGGGGCCAGAACAATTTTCTTTCTACCTTCTTCTACTCAACTCAGGAAAAGGGGGGAGAAAACAGCATCTGTTACCCGTTCTGTTAAAATTCCAGTCACAAATACACAGGACAAACTCTGGTGAAAATCTATACTCTGTAGTACTGACCAATGATGGCCAATCTCCTAATAAACACATCTGCCACTTGAAGTTATTTAACTGAAGACACAAATTTCAACCATTCAATAAATGGTACTTTCAACTGCTGGCCTCAACAACTCCTTGGTGACTTGTCAACAGTCCAGATGGGCTCAACATTCCATTTTTAAAAGGTGGGAGGTAGGAGAAAAAACAGACATTACTGGTTATCACTTTATTCCCTAAATGCTTCCATCGTGCCCTTTATGATTAAAATCAGTAAAAGAGTATGAGTAGAATCTCATTAACTTCTTTCAGGTTTCTGTAAGAAAACTACTACCAGAAATCAAATGAAACCCTAATGCAATAATAGGGTAACTACCACAGGCTCTGGTTCAAGACAGTTATCTCTGGGGAACAGAATGCGAATAGGAACTCAGTTTGAAGGAGTTTACATATTCTTAGATACACAGGACAGCAGCTATGACTGTAGGCTCTGGAACTAAACAATTGGGTTCAAATCCCTACTCTGCCATTGATTAGCTGAACAACAATGAACAAGTTACTGAAACTTGCAGTGCCTCTGCTTTCCTATAGGATTTCTAGGGCAACAGTACAGTACTATGAAATAGATCAGACACACAAGCTTATAAGATAGGAAATAGGAAGAAGGAAGAAGAGAGAGAGATCTTTCTCAGATGGGAAGGAGATTAAGAGACAGAGGGATGGGGGAGGGAATAGAGGAAAAGGGTATGCAAAAAGGAATTAAAATGTGTTATGTACAGGTACCAACTCCACACAAGGAATGTAAAAATTATGTACTGCAAATACGTATAAATAAACAAATAAAATTTTACAAGTGAAAATAATGGTACATATCAGTTACTGTGAGGATTAAGTGAATAAATACATGCAAAAGGACTTATAGAACAATTTCTAACACAACTTAAGTATCAAGAGATAGTAGTTAGAGGTCTAACATCTAGAATATACGAAGAACTCAAAAAAATTAAACTTCCCAAATTTGAAGATCCAATCCAAAAATGGGCATCTGAAATGAATAAACATTTCTCAGATGAAGAAATTAAAATGGCAAACAAATACATGAAAAAGTGTTCAACATCACTAGTCGTTCGAGAGATGCAAATCAAAACAATGTTAAGATTCCATCTCACGGGGCTGGGGATTTAGCTCAGTGATTAGAGTGCTTGCCTTGTAAGCACAAGGGCCTGAGTTCGATCCCCGGTACCACAAAAAAAAAAAAAAAAAAAGATTCCATCTCACTCCAGAAAGAACCGCGTTTATGAAAAAATCAACCAATAACAAACGCTGGAGGGGCTGTGGGGAAAAAGGAACCCTCCTCCATTGTTGGTGGGAATGTAGACTGGTTCAGTCACTATGGAAATCAATATGGAGATTCCTCAAAAAACTAGAACTAGAGGTTCCATTCGATCCAGCTATTCCCCTACTGCAGATCTTCCCTAAAGAACTGGAATCGTCATACGATAGGGATGTGTGCACAACCATATTTATAGCAACACAATTTGTAATAGCTAAGTCTTGGAAACAACCTAAATGCCCAACAACCAATGAATGGCTAAAGAAGATGTGTTTTTTTTTACACAATGGAGTACTATACTGCCATAAAAAGGATAAACTAGAGTCATTTGTATGTAAATGGATGTTCTTTGAGAACATACTGCTAAGTGAAATAAATCAAGACACTCATGAATACACATCGAATTGTTTCTCTAATGTGAGAAACCATAAGTGTACATAGGACAAAGAGGCGTAACAGATATAATAGGAAGATAATATACAAAGGAGAGGAAAACTAGAAAGAGAGAAGGGGGAAAAGTAGGAAGGGAAAAGAAGGAAAGAAAGGGGAAAAGGAATCCATGGAGAAATGTGAATAAACCTGCTGTAAATAGAGATAGAGGGAACAGAAGGGAGAGGTGGGGAAGAAGGGGGGAAACCAAGATGCATCATGTACAGGTACAAAATAAATGAGATGAATGTAATCATTATATGTACGTTGTACCAATACATGTTCTTGGTTAAAAAATAAAAATAAATAAAAATAAAAGAGATAGTAGTTAGTACCACTATTTTATAATTCAATATATTTTTACAAAGAAATCATATTAAATAATTATATGTAACTGAAAGCATAAATTAAAATATTAAATAAACAATCTCCAACATAAAAATCCTGCCTGTTAATTAGGAAAAGCATTTCTACTACTAAGTGATCATTAACCGCAGCTATAATGCCAACAATTAACATAATGATGTCTAAGCTAGTTAATAATCAGTGTTTAAGTCATATACTTTCTCCCCTACACTGCCAGACAGACCCATGCACAGAGCAAATTGCTTTGATTTTGTAATAACTGTGGACTACACTTAGTCTAGTTCTAACATATTGTACAGATCATTCTACACAAAAGGACAGGAGGAAGAGGGAGTGAAAAAAATCTAAAAACATTAAAATTTAGTGTAAACAAAGCAGGAGTAGAAGGGGGTTGTATAACAAACTGTGTCCTAAGAATATACTAAAATTAAAAGATTCGTTTGATTTTGGTACAGAAATTGTTAAGTCTTTTTGTTTTTGTTTTTAGCACTGGGTAAAGTATTCCCTATAACTACAATGCTATATTTGGGCTAAACTGCTTTCAGAGAGCAAAACAATATTCAGGTACTTATTCCAAAACAATGACAATTAAGGACATTATAAATGAACTCCTTTCTGCTATTCTATGAATATGAGTAAAGAATATGATTACTGTACAGACCAAGAAATAAATGCAGGGTCACTTATTTACAAATGAAATTATATGATGTCTAAAACAATATAGATGCAGCAGGGGGGAAGTCAGGGAGTACAGGGAAATATGTGCAGAACTGGCTCCATACAGTGAACAGCTGAAGTCAAAAGGCACATGGAGCTTACCATGCATTTTTCTTGTCTTCCTGTATTTTAAATTTTTGTAAGAAAAGTTTAAAAAACACTTTCTATCCTGACAAGGTATTCCCTCCAAAACAAAACACTTCAAGAGATAATCAGATGCAGTAAAAATATGGTGTCAGAAAATTCAACAGCCCAAAAAAGATTCATAAAAAGAGCCACGGTTTTCTCCACTGCTGTTCTGTGTTGCTGCTCAGAGCAAGCAGCACTCAGGTCACGCATTTGCAGAATGCTCTAGGTCCCACCCTTGAGTCAGCCTAAACTTGCAGCTCTAGGGACGGAAGTGGACTGGAGTCAATTAAATTGGCACCACACTGCACGTGCAGCCCTCAGCTAGGCCCTTCACCGCAGAACTGCAAACTAACAGAGTGCCTTCAACACACCTCCATCTTCCTGTTCCAGGGTGAGGAACCTGGAGGAGAGGTGTTTTCACATTCCCATATGCGCATAATCTAAAACAATCACGGCATTAAGAAAATTAAGATGCGGACTTTACTGCTATTGGTATTAATGGCCAAGACCCAAAAGTAGTTCTTGTCACAAGCTCACAGACAACTCTTATTCGTCAGTGACAGACCCAAGTCATTATCTGACACTCCTAACTTCTCTACACACAATTTGTGATCTATGCTTTACTGGGCAGGCAGAAGGGGGGATGGGGGTTGCTTTTTTTCTCCTTAGGAGAAGTGGGTTAAAAGGAAACTTTTCAAGGAAGATGTTCATTTAGCAACTTTTCTACCAGAGGCTAGAAGCAATTAAACAGAATACTGAAAAATAAAAAAGATTCAAGACTATCATGGACTCAAAAAACCAAGGATGATTATGAACTATTGTTACTGCCACATTTGCTTTTCAAATACTGTACTTGGGAAAGCATTTGGCATCATTTTCCAATAATCTCATACAACTTATACTTCCTTGTTTTTTTCACTAGTATTTCACAACGTTGACACATTTACTGAACTATTTTTGTTTTTTGGGTTTTTTTTGTGGTGCTGGGGATCGAACTCAGGGCCTTGTGCTTGCAAGGCAAGCACTCTAATCACTGAGCTAAATCCCCAGCCCTACTGAACTATTTTTGGAAGACCTAGCTCTGTCTACCTTCAGGATTCAAGATATAAAGAAGCTGTAAGACATCCCTTTAGCTGCAAAACTTGGCAACCTGCCTGTGTTCTCCAAGAAGACTTCAACTGGCTGCTCCCTCCGCAGAAGAGTACAGCACAGAAGCAACAGCTCCGCACAAGAAGACTGGCTATGTCTGAACCCACTACTGTGCCAAGCTGCGAAACCACTATGTATATAACCTGTTCCTGACTTGCTTTGCTTATCTGTCAGACCTATGGTACAAAATTATTTTAAAAAACAAATGGTAAAATGTTCTGAGAATTTCTGTTAAAAAAAATTTTTATCTTTACAAAACAAAAATAGTATATTAAAAGGAAAAAAGAAAATACTTAGAAGGCCATGCCACAGTTAGCATATGTTCACAGTTTTATACTGTAGTCTACTAGGAAAAAAGGTATAAAAGCATCATATTTTGAACCTACCCAATATTCTTCAAACTTCAGTTACTGATACGTACATTTTGCCAAGTTACAGGCAATCACTGTATTAATTATCTAATGAGTGCATTTAAATCAAGTCAATTTAAAAATACCCATGTGAACCAGGCGTGATGGCACAAGCCAAGCCTGCAATCCCAGTACTCAGGTAGCTGAGGCAGGAGGATCGCTGGGAGCTCAAGGTCAGCCTGAACTACATAGCAAGATCCTGTCTCAGAAAAAAAAAAAAAAAACCAACTTGTGAGAGCTGGGGCCTTAACTCAGTAACAGAGCACTTGCCTATTGTGTGAGAGGCCCTGAGTTCGCATACTTCCTGTAATCCCAGCTACCTGTGAGGATGAGGCAGGAGGATGGATGGTCAGCTCCAGACCAGCCTGGGCAATTTAGTGAGAACTTCTGTCGAAATAAAAATAAAAAGGGCTGAGGATGCAGCTCAGTGTGAGGTCCTAGGACAAATCCCAGGCACTGCTGGGACATACACACATTCACTTCAGCCTGAGGCTAAGTAATAACAATGAAATCACAGTTCTGAGTTACTTCTAAATTTTTCTGATGCACACTGACAATATATACTTGAGGAGTGAAAGATTCCTCAATCACTTAACATATCATCACATTTCAAGGCAAGTGTCCTCATATGTTGCCTGAGAGGATTTGAATTTTATAAATCTCCAAAATCCACTGGTTAACTTAACACTAACTCCATACATTCATAGCCATGAGATCTTCGTGGGGGCTTCCTAAGACCACGCAGCCACTATGAACCCATCCATACCTCACTCAGAATCCCCCTTTCTGTTTCAACTTCCTCAAAAGCCATACATAAAAATCCCTAATGTTTGTACCTTTATATTAGTGTAAATCCTACTCCTTATTTACTCTTCACCTAGTAATGAATATTTCACCCTCACAATATTTAATAGAACCCCCATGAGTTAAAGGGTTCCCCTAATGCCCAAATCATGTTCAGAAATTTCAAATTTATGTGCAGCAACCATGTGTCAGTTTAAAAACAGAAAAACTATAAGATTCAGTAAACTCTAAAATAAGATTGCCATTTGTTATAGGCAGATGTTCACCAAATCTGTTTTTACTGTGTATTTTTAAATCTAGCTCAAGTACACAGTATTGGTAACTAATCCTTGAAAGATCACAGGAAAAAAATGTTCAAGGACATCAGTTATCCTCTCCCATCCATCCTAAATGATGACTCCAACACCTGACTTTTCTGCCTGTTTTCACTTATAATTGAAGTAAGCAGGATGGAAAAAGTAGTACAATTTCATTATGGCTACAACCCTTACCAAATGTAAGCACCAGAGTAATTCTGCGAATTTTATTTTTAATCACTTTTAAAGCCCTAAATTCAGTGGACTGAACATGAGTTAATTTCTGTTCCCTCCCAAAACCACACTAAAACGACAGTAGAGAAAAAAAAAATTAAGTACAAATCCACAAAAACAAAAAACAGCAGAGTACAGGCCAGCAAATGAGATATGTCAACAGAATTTTAGAAGATGGAAAGCAGATGTACAAAATAACTGACTTAGCAGAGCAGGGGAAGCTGGAACCTGAGTTCTTTTTTGGTGGGGGCCTATAAGAAACAAGATGATGGCTGGAGAACCCCTGGGAGCCTTAGGAATTGTGGGCTCCAGGTACCTCTGAGGCTGGAGTAAGAGAGAGAGGTGAAAATAGCCTTTAAATGGCTGCAAAAGAAGCCTTCACAATTGAGAGGGAAACTAATCACTAACTTAGAATTCTATACATTGCCAAACTATAAAAGCAATCAAATTGGGAACAGAAAAATCATCTTAAGAGTGGAAAAAGACATTTTTAAAATATGCACTGTCTTAGGAAACAGACCTCCATTTACACTTCCTTGGGCAACTACTGCATGTGCTCATGTAAAATAAGAGAAAGGGACACAGGCTCAGGAAAGACAGAATCCAGGAAGAATGGCAAAGGGGATTCCCAGCATATAGTTACACAGCAGTTCTAGAAATAAAAACCAGGCCAGGATGAAGGAAAGCCCAGGAAAAAGAACAGAACAGAGAGGCTGCCTCTATTTGACCCTACTGGCAGGAATTTTATAGTTCCAACACAGTTTAGAGCCAAATTAAGGATGGGTGCAAAGAAAACCAAGCAAGTAAGAAGGAAAAATAAGATGATAATTTAAGACAGACTACAAAGTTGTAGAAGTAGATGCAAGCAAAACTAAGCTTTCGTATATGTTGCCGGAGACTAGAAGAGGAATGTGGCTGTGTGCGTGAAAAAATAGACCTGGTAAGAGGTCAACTCCAACCAAGGTATAAAGTCACTGGGCATCTTATTTAAAATGTGCAAAAGCAAGAAACAGGACTAGGCAGACTTCAGCAAGATGGCAAAAGAGGCTTTTTTAGTGCCCGCCCCCCTGACAGAAACATCAATGTAAATGACTATTCACACACTAAAATACCTTCACAAGAACCAAGGAAACCAGAGGTGCTATTAAATGTCTGAGGAATCAAACTTTTTACTTCTAGTACGCCCTCTTCTCTCTTAGCAAAGTGTATAAGCTTTTTACAAATAATAAAACGTAAAAATATTTTGTCATTTTAAAAAAGAAACACGAAAATCACCAAACATACAGGAGACCAAACATACCAGAAAATCAAAAGTATTGAAAGTGGTTGCCTCTGGGGAACAGAAATCTGTCTTGAGAAGAGTTAGGGCACCAGGCTGCTGCTCTTCCTCATAATCCTGAAGTATTATCTGACTTTCTAAATCACACGAAAATACCCTAG
The DNA here is from genome assembly GCA_004026905.1 of Hystrix cristata. NCBI lineage: Eukaryota > Metazoa > Chordata > Mammalia > Rodentia > Hystricidae > Hystrix > Hystrix cristata. The sequence continues at coordinate 9,268 of PVJO010003954.1, read as the reverse complement.
GGAATACCATCTGCACTGTAAATTAGACAGCAAAAGGTGTAAAACCACATGAAAGAAAAAGCTGGTAGTGGAGGTAGGCAGCACATTTTATTCAGATGTATTGCATACTCTGGTATATTTTTTGTTTTGTTTTCTGAGACAGGGTTTCCCTGCGTAGTTGGCCTTGAACTCACTATGTAGCTCAAGCTGGCCTTGAATTTGCAGCAATCCTCCTGCCTCAACCTATCAAGTGCTGGGAGTACAGGCATGCTCTATCACACCTGGCAGCTGGCGTATTTTTTCCAACGTTGAAAAATACAACAGAAACATTACACAAAAAGCAAGATGAATGGTACACCCCATTCCAGCAGGATTCAAGAATCATACAACCCACAGGGGTGTGGCTAAGTGATAAAGTGTGTGCTCAGCATGCATGAAGCCCCAGGTTCAATCCCCAGCAAAAAGTCACATCAAAAAGTAGTACTAGTCTGTTCCAAAATCACACTTTGACAAAAGACAGCAAGAGACAGAAAACTAGCCAGGAAAGCAAGCCTATCTTCTACAAAGTTAGATGGTACAGATGCCAACAAATTCCAAAGAAACTTCAACTTCTAGACAACAGCATCGAATAATTAAAATAACCACCCCAGGAAACAAAAATGTTAGCCCTACACACTTTAAGCAATTCAATTTTTAAGCGTCAATTTTCATGTGTAAGTAAAATGAATCCTATGCCAAGGTGCTACTATAAAAATGATTGAGGACAGTAACATGCATAATGTACCAATTACAGCATCAGGCTTGTAGTTTGCGCTCCAAAACAGTTTCCCTCCTTTTTTGACATATTTACTGATTATCAGTGCTTCTGGCCTTACCAGATTACGTACAATGGAAACTAGAACAAAGCCCACCATGAGCATAAAATGCTTATCCGGGACAGGTTAGGCAAAGCAGCTGCTGGGACAGCATGGGAAGCTTGGAGGCTATAGGCAAAGCAAGAAGTGTTAAACAGAGGCTATGTCTATGGTATAATTTTAGAGTAAGAAAGGCAGGAGAGAGGGTGAATTAGCTCCAATTACCAACATAAAGAAAATATGGAACAACAAAGGAACAATGTTAGTTATACTACAGGGCCGAAATCAGCAAAATTTGTAATACAGAACTATTGTTTCTTCAACAAATAAACTGCAAGGAAATATAAGATAAAGTGACAACTACATCTTATTAGTCTTAAAAGGTATTAATGAATTTTAATGTACAGACATTAAATGGATCCTGATTCAAGCAAACTTTTTCAAAACTTGACTTGAGGAAGAGATCTTAACAATAACGTCAGATATTTGATGCTATTAAGGAATTCTCAATGGGATGATGGTATCTGGTCATGTTTTTAAAACAATTCTTATCTTATAGAGACTAAAAATGAGAGGAAAATCATGAAGAAAGCAACACTGAAAGAGTTTTTCGAAACAGAAGACATAAAAGAAGCAGGACTTGTAAACTGCAGTCACCTCACTCCATCCTTGGCGACAGAATTACCAGAACAACCAGATAATTACACTGTACCCACAGACTCACACTGCTGATCAAGAAGTTATCAGAAGCAGGGTGTGGGGCACGTGCCCACCTGGCACTTTGGGAGACTGACTCAGGAGGCCCACAAGTCCCAGTCCAGCCTGGACAACTCGGCAACCTGGTAAGACCCTGTGTCAGAATGAAGGGGTGGTGTTTGGAGATGGATCTCAGCGTGAAGGCCCTGGGTTCAATCCTCAGTATCTCACACACACACAAAAATTATCAGCCTCTTTCATTATGGACATTTTTACTAATTAGATACATTCTTTTCTTTATGTTCTGTCAGTCACACATCTCGTTCTTTCACAAGATTTAACAAATAAATCAACGGTACTTGCCCTTATAAGCTCCCACTTTCCCATCTTCCTTAGAGCATGGTCCCCCAACTGCAATTTCTAAGATCCTAAATAAAGTTCTTCTACGGTTTCTGAATTTGGGGTGACAGATTTGTGCATAATAAAACATTAAATATAAAATGGGGAGGGGGGAAAGGGCCAAGTACCACAAACAGGGACACTAGCCTTCAGAAAACCCAGCAGGAAGGCAAGAAGTCTAGAATGAACCCACCAAGAGCACCTCTTCCCGTGTCAGCCAAAGGCCCACTGAATAACGGGCACCGATTAATGGGCTCGCAAACAACTACAGTGTTGCAGCCCCCAGGTCATCCTCCACAACAGAAGAGGCAGGAAATGCCTGGACTCAGGAGGTGGACAAACCCCTACTGCCATCAACATCCACTTTAGGTCACACAGAGCTAGGACTTTTTGCATCTTTCTGTTGATATTTTTGTAAAGAGGTACAAACTCAACAGTCTAAAATAGTTATCTAACACAAATAAATGAAATGGTCTAGAAGAGGTAAGATGAAAGGAAATGGGAGAAACTGAGACAACAGAGAGAAGAATTACCAGCACAAATGGTGTGGACACTACTAAACCGGCTGAGAGCACATCCAATGGAGAAGCACTCAATTGTTTCCAGCCGAAAATATTTATGTGAAACCTCCTGATTTCTTAATGATGGCAGATAACTTGAAGTTAAAACACTAAGCTGGGGGACAATATGTTTGCAAGTATATTTCAAAAAAGAGGTGGACTGAATTTATAGTGGTCATATTTTAATGCCACATGCAGTTTAAACATTATCAATAAAAATTCCTTATGCCAGTAAGCTCACTGCAGTTACATATAAAGAAATTTATACTACAATATGCACACATATTTTACATTCAGAATCAGTTACTTCCAGCAATACAACAAAAACACACATTTTCCCTGTGTTATGGAAACTAACTCCCAACAGCTTGCTACATACTATAATCTCTTTTGAACATTACCATAAAAGGTGGGTGGACTTTGTCAGGTCTGAGTTTTCTGAAACTTCAAATACTCTAAAGCTAGTGTACTGAAATAGTTAACAAGTGGTTTCAACTTGTTTTCACCATAGGAAATTCCAGTCTCCTATCAAAGACTGTACTTCCACTCAGATAATTATTCCTGACCACTGCATAAAATGTGCTTACCACATACTCACAAGCAACCCACTAGGTCTCTTCTTAACCTAACAATTTTCACAGATGCCAGGCACTATGTGAAGCATTTTATAAGCATTACCTCATTTAATCCTCATATAACTCTATGAGCTAAGTATGGTTTTTAATCCCATGTTAAAGGAAAGGGGGTCTGGGGAAATATCTGGTCCAAAGTCACTGGCCTAAGTAGCAGCCTAACCAGGACCAAACAGTACAGATTTGTTAATGATCCCCTCTAATCAACCTTTCCATCAAAGAAATTTGAGAGGAAATAAAAGCACATTCGTTAAGTTCACAGGTAAGAATATGAGAGGCCAAGATTATATCAGAATTTAGTTTAACCTTGGTAATTGCGTAAAAGGAGCCAACTAAAGGATTAAGTAGAATAGAAATAACTAGTCAGTCTAGGAAGGGAAGGAGGGGGATCAATGATGAAGATGCAACGAGGCACCATGAAAAATAAAATAATTAAGATGTAGATTTCCTAATCTCAAAAATAAAACCTGAACTAGATGAGCAATTTCAACCTTTTCTGTTTCCCAAGGTTATCTCATATTCACAGCCCAATCTTCCAACCTCTCTTTCACTCACTCAACACAACTTGCACACAAACATATCACCTGACTTACAGTCCCAGGAAGCTCAGGAACCTCTGATCCCCAAGGAGCCCCACTGCCCACCTCTGGTCTGGAGTCTAAATTAAAGCATTTCCAAACCGTCTGTGGCCTTGAGCATGTATTAATCCAAGTCTGTTTTCTTTCTTTCTTTTTTTTCTTAAACAGTAGCCTCTTTAGACAAAAAAACAAAAGAACCAAAGATTACGGCAGAATATATGTTACAATTTAATGTTATGTCTTCCAGCAACTGGATGTCTACAGATACTGGGAGAATATAAAAAACTAAAAATATGAGTGCCTGTAATGTATACCTGTAATCCTAGCACTGGGGAGGCTGAGTCGGGAAAATTCTGAATTTGAGGCCCGCCTGGGCAATTTAATGCCTGTCTTTAAAAAAAGTAAACTCAGCAGTGGTGTCATAATGGTGATAGATCCATCTCTAAAGTTCATCAGGTCTGGAAAATTCAGGCTTGGCAAAGATCATTAAGCTGCTGATAATCAGACTTAGATGACGAGTTCCCTAAAACACAATTATCTAACAAAAGGGCAACTAAAAAGTAGCATAAGTATTGAAGTATTTGAAAATTCTTCCACAAATGTTGACAGTGAGGTGATAGAGCAAAACAAGAGGAAAGTAGCTTTCGAATTAGAACATGAAAGACTGAGTTTATGTATCATGAACTTTCCCACCTGACCTAGACAGTAAGGTTCACAGATTAACAAAACGATTTCCAGGCCCTTTGCACGCCTTCTGGTTCTTAGCCAGGAAAGAACCAAACCATCCTCATGACACTGGATTTAGTTACCACACAAAATTTTATCTCGGCTATCTAAAGTAAAGCTTTCATATCACAGAAAAGATAGTTCTTATTCTCCAATTGATTCCATATGGCTCAAATACACTAAGATGAGAAAATTACCAAAACAAGAGGTATCTGTGAAATAAAAATCAGTAAAGTAACTGAAAATATGAAATCAGCTCAATTTCAACCCTTGAGGGAAAAAAAAACAGAAGGTACTTCCAGGCCACATGACTTCTTCAATGCTGTTATCAGGGAGTCAAAGATACTACTTTAAAACAGAAAATTCAGAAAACTTCTAAAATTCTAAGATAACTGCTATCCCCAAAACCAGGGAAATAATATATAGATTATATACCCTTCTAGACATGAGAAGCACACATCTGAAAAACCTACACAGATCCCAAGCCACCCAAAGAAAAGAGTGAATAATATCCAGTGGATTAAAAAAAAAATTAAACTCCATATTCTCTACATGACATTTCTACATAAAACTAGAAAAAGTTCCTACAGAGCTCCAACTTACAAAGAAACTTTACTAAAAGTACCTTAATATATAAAAGTCCATCTTGAAAAAATTTCAGCTGTCTCTAAAGGTTCAATGAATTCTTCAAATATTTATTAAATTCAAACAACATGCAGGTACTCTACCTAGTAATTATCCATATATGTAATAGTCCCTCCTCTATCATAAGAGATACACAGACATAAACATACTTTATAGAAAAAATGCCAAGAAAGGTTAGTTTTAACTACTCATCATATCTAGACAATAGTAGAGATGTTTTATTTATTTTCTTTCTGGCTTACTTGTACCTTTTAAATAATTATACTCTGACAGCTAACTTAGAGGCCATTCCCTACAGTTAAAGACACCAGGCTCTGACTCCATTTTAGATTTTCGTCTAGGGCGCTGCCCAGACAGAGGAATGATAGAAATCTTATGAATATCAAGTTGCTGCTTTATGCCAAAACATGGAGCTCCCAAAGGATGCTCTGTCTAGAATCTGTGGGGGAATCATACACAACTGTTCTGTTTACTCAGGTCTTTCAAAGAGGCTGGAAATGTTTGTGTGTGGAGGGTGGGGACAAGGGCTAGGAGTGGATTTGCTGACTCCCAACAATTCAGCCCTGAGATTCCAAGATTCTATAAAAGAGCAGTAAATTAGGGTTTGGCAAGTATTTGCTGACTACTGAAGCCAGCAAAAACCTTCACTTGGGGCTTTTAAATCTGTAAGGATACCCAGTGGTTAGGTACTGTAATTCTGAATCTGAAAAAAAAACAAATAAGGTCCCTGGACATGTTTCTAAATACAGGCGGGGTGGAGGAGGTAGGCACATTTCCTTTGTTTTCTCCAAGTAAACAATACAGACTTCAGAAATACAAAATGTGACTCTCCATGGTATCAGTCCCTATAAACTGTGTTACTGCCTTACTAAAAAAAAAAAAAAAAAAAAAAAAAAAAAAAAAAAAAAAAAAAAACTAGAAATGTACACTTTGCTAAGTCCACTCCCAGCTTTTTTAAAAAGACTAGTACAAAAATAGAGAAAGCCCATGTTTTCCTGCAAAAAGAGAATTGAATCTTCAAAAACGTTTAACATCCTGCTATATAAATATAAACCCCACTTTCTTAAATAAAATGGCAAAATACAACCTTTGTAGATCACTAGCCACAGTAATATGAGAGTGGTGATTCAGAGCTGAACCCGATGTTAAACATAACTACACAATATTACTAATTACAGAGAAATTTTACCAATAAATATTTTGGTTGAGGACTGCTTTGTCATCTTTGCAAGTATTTTTAGTTGAAAGCAAGTGGTTGGGTAGCACACATGGACATGGTTCTGATTTTTAAATATCTATTTTTACATTCTGGTCACTGGTTAGGTTTTCTAAACTCAATTCTTTAGAACTGGTAATTTGGAAACAGTAAACCACAAGAACGTTAAGTTAAAAAGCAAAAGACCTAAGGAGCTCAGCAACTCAGATGAGCACAGAGCTAATTTGGAAAACTCCGGGGTGTCACATCTAACGATGGCCCCTTCATCACTAATTTCTGAGGGATGTGTAGATGAGCAAACTGCACTAACACTGGGTCTCCAAATACACCAAGAGCTTCCATGTCGCCTTGTCTCTCATTTGCAGTTAATTATGGGTAGGCCTCCCCTCAGATTTCCTCTCCTGAATATCCAACTTTGCTTCTTTCTACTTGGACTTAAATTTCAGATTTTAAATACACATACTCAATTGCTGCAAGCATTCCATAGCAGTTTAAGTCTTTTACACAAAACAGCAAGTATTTTACTGAAATTTTAGTAAAATGATTACATGATTTTTTTGGTCACTTTTAATCTTTTGTCAACAAACCTCATCCAATTTAGACCTCAAGAGCATAAGAGCCGATGGTTCAATTCATCCACACATTTTCTCTGGAAGGTTTTTGCACCCGGTGTTCTTAGTACTGTACTACTAGAGGTGACCGTTATGCCTAGATCTTTTCTAAAGAGAAATGTTTTAGAAGGAAAAAAACTGTCCTATCCTATTATCTTTAATGAGCAGCCTCTTGTTCTCAGCAACTGGACTGCACACAAGACCACTATACTGACTTCAGCGGGAATTCTGCCCAAGAAGCGAGTGAGGAAGGAGGATAGGATTAAATTAGCCCTAAATTCATACCATTGTTTCAAGCCATTACCACTAGTACAGTTCTCCAATAACCTCCAAAGAAGAGTAGATCGCTGAAGTTGGACGGCGGTTCTCAAATTTAATTGCAGGAAGATCACTATAGCTCTGACAGGTAACACAGTAGAGCTCTTTAAAAGTTGTGTCAAACTTGCAGCCTATGGATGGACTGGGCTGGCCTTTACCCCAACTCAGGATTGCACTGCGATACAGCCCCATCAATGGCTGCAACAGCAAACCACCGATTTCTCAGAAAAGCTCTGCAAACAGAAACTGTGTAGGATTATAATTGCTGCTCCTTCCTGAGCATTCTAAATCCCTGCCCCCTCAGCCAAGAAATTGACTCAGTTTCCCTCAGGTGCTAAATCCAAAGGGAAATGTGGCAGGACATTGACTAAAATGTTAATTAACACTGTGCTATAGATGATAGAGAATACAAAAATGATGTATTCCGACGAAAGAATAAAAAGTGATAAATACAAAGAGAGGACTGGAGAAAATAAAATTAAAGAAAACTGAAAAGTCCTGTTTTTAAAAAGCATAAATAACAAACAAGAGGAACAAGACACTTGGCAGACACACACATGGCATTTCAGATGCAAGTCCAAAAACCTGCGGAAACATGTGATTCAGGGAAAAAGATAATAAAGCCACCTTCCCTTCCTCCCAGCCAGAGCTCTTAAAAACGGGCAGCTTTTCTGGGGACGGGGATATTTACTGAAGGACTTCCCCGGTCTGCAGAGAAGGCTGCACACCGAGACCTCTCCCCAAAAAATCTCCCATTCGAAGCGACAGCGCCTCACCAGAACAAGCTCGACCTGAGGGGGCCGCATGTGGAGAGAGCAGGGCGACCGCCGCCCAGCGCCGACGAGCGGGCTGTGGGGACCGCGAGGCCCGGCTGGGGTCGCGGTCGCCCGACGCCCACTCCACCCCCACCGACTCCGCCGTCCTCTCCTGCGCCTCACCCGCGAAATGGTCCCAACCCTGCGCCCCAGCGCCGGAGACGGGAAGCCGTCGGAATCCGCGGCTCGGGCACCGACGCGCGATCCCTCAGCGGCGCGCCCCGGAACGCGGCCGGCTTCGGGGTCCACGCGGCGCTCGCCAGGCCCCCGCGCCCTCGCCCCGCCGGGAAGGAAGCGGGACGCGGGCGCAGCGAGGACGAGGGGCCGCCCCGCCGCCGCCTCCCGCCGAGACCCGCGCCCCGTGCAGCCCGAGGAGACCCCCGGGCCGCCCCGCGCCAGCCCCGGCGCGTCTTACCCCGCCGCCGCTGCCCCTCGGCAGCTCGCTCGCCCGCCCGAGGGACCCGGCCCGCTTCAGTCCGTCCCGGCCGCCGGCCCGCCGCGCTCGCGCCTCCTCGGTCCCTCCCTCCCCTCGGTTTCAAATTGAAATTCCCTGGCTGGGCCGTCAGAGCTTGGCGCGCGGCCCCGCCCCTCGCGGCGGAAGCCCCGCCCAGCGCCCGCGCCCTCGCCGCGGAAACCCCGGCGGGGCCGGCTACGCCCCCGCGCCGGGCCACGCCCCCTCCGGCGGCCGTGCGGAGGGAGGTCGGGGGGATTTGCGGGACTCGGCCCCGCCCCCACCTCCGCAGGTCCGGGGCGCTGCGGGGGCGGCCCGGGATAAGGACAGCTAGTGCGTGTGTGCGCGGCCCGCTCGCTGCCAAGCTTGGCCTCAAATGCCCTCGCAACTTTCACAAGTTGTCTCTTCAGAGTGAATTCACTGACTAACCCTCCTTTGAGCGCCTGTCCGGCGGCGCACCATAGAGTAAGTCCAGGAGACACAGAATAAGGGAAACTGGGTCCCCCTCAGTCTGGAGTGAAAGAAGTGCTTTCATAGAAAGGCCCTGAAAAAGGAGCCATTTATTCTTCCTGTGGGAGGGCCAGGAGGGATTGGGGAAACCCCGTGGAGGAGGGGCCTGGAGTCTCCGGCCCAGAAGGCGGCAGGATTTCTCCCGGCACTGGCCCTGGAACCTGGACTGCCACGCCAGATGGGGCTGAAGAGGCGCCTGGGGACCAGTTTTGCAGAGTCAAAATATGGAAGCATGGAAGCTTACACACACACACAAACACACACACACACAAGTCCCT